>OW052002.1:12562500-12780000 GCA_932526365.1 Lobophora halterata | reverse complement strand
AAACAGAAAACACAAAACTGAAAAATGAAAACAGAAAACTGAAAATTGAAAACAGACAACAGAAAACAGATAACAGAAAACCGATAACAGTTAACAGAAAACTGAAAACTGAAAAAGCTGAAAACTGTTAACTGTAAACTGAAAACTGTAAACTAACAACTGAAAACTGAAAACTGTAAACTAAAAACTGAAAACTGATAAACTGAAAACCGAAAACAGAAAACACAAAACTGAAAAATGAAAACAGAAAACTGAAAATTGAAAACAGACAACAGAAAACAGATAACAGAAAACCGGAAACTGAAAACTTTTAAGTGTTAACTATAAACTGTAAACTGAAAACTAAAAACTGAAATATGAAAACTGAAAACTGAAAAAAACTGAAAACTAATAACTCAAAACTGTAAACTGAAAACAGAAAACTGTAAACTGTAAACTGACAACTGACAACTGAAAACAGAAAACAGCAAACTCAAAAATGAAAACAGAAAACTGAAAATTGAAAACAGACAACAGATAACAGAAAACCGAAAACTGCAAACTGAAAACTTTTAAGTGTTAACTATAAACTGTAAACTGAAAACTGAAAACTGAAATATGAAAACTGTAAACTGTAGGCTGAAAACTGAAAATTGAAAACTAAAAAATAACTGAAACGAGAAAAAAAAAATTGATAACTGAAAACTGAAAACAGAAATCTGATAAACTGAAAACCGAAAACAGATATAAAACTGAAAACTGAAAACTGTAATTTGAAAACTGAAAACTGAAAACTGAAAACTGAAAATTGAAAACTGTAAACAGAAAACAGAAAACCGATTACAGATAACAGATAACTGAAAACTGTAAACTGTAAACTATTAACTGATAACTGAAAACTGTACACATTAAACTATAAACTGGAAACAGGAAACTGAAAACTGAAAACAGAATACAACAGAAAACTGAAAAATGAAAACAGAAAACTGAAAACAGTAAACTGTAAACAATAAACTGACAACTGAAAACAGAAAACAGCAAACACAAAACTAAAAAATGAAAACAGAAAACTGAAAATTGAAAACTGACAACAGATAACAGAAAACCGAAAACTGAAAACTGAAAACTTTTAAGTGTTAACTATAAACTGTTAACTGAAAACTAAAAACTGAAAACTGAAATATGAAAACTGCAAAACTGACAACTGAAAACCGAAAACTGTAAACTGTAAACTGTAAACTGCAAACTGATAAACTGAAAACCGAAAACCGAAAACAGAAAACACAAAACTGAAAAATGAAAACAGAAAACTGAAAATTGAAAACAGACAACAGAAAACAGAAAACTGAAAACTGAAAAGTGTAAACTGTGAACTGTAAACTGAAAACTGTAAAGTGTAAGCTGTAAACTGTAATCTGTAAGCTGAAAACTGAAAATTGAAAACTAAAAAATAACTGAAAAGAGAAAAAATAAATTGAAAACTGAAAACTGAAAACAGAAATCTGATAAACTGAAAACCGAAAACAGATATAAAACTGAAAACTGAAAACTGTAAACTGAAAACTGAAAACTGAAAACTGAAAATATAAAACTGTAAACTGAAAACTGAAAAAAACTGAAAACTGTTAACTGTAAACTGAAAACTGTAAACTGACAACTGAATACTGAAAACTGTAAACTGTAAACTGAAAACTGATAAACTGAAAACCGAAAACAGAAAACACAAAACTGAAAAATGAAAACAGAAAACTGAAAATTGAAAACAAACAACAGATAACAGAAAACCGAAAACTGAAAACTTTTAAGTGTTAACTATAAACTGTAAACTGAAAACTGAAAACTGAAATATGAAAACTGAAAACTGAAAAAAACTGAAAACTGTTAACTGTAAACTGAAAACTGAAAACTGAAAACTGAAAACTGAAAACTGAAAACTGAAAACTGTAAACTGTAAACTGACATCTGACAACAGAAAACAGAAAACTCAAAACTGAAAAATGAAAACAGAAAACTGAAAATTGAAAACAGACAACAGAAAACAGATAACCGAAAACTGAAAACTGAAAACTTTTAAGTGTTAACTATAAACTGTAAACTGAAAACTGAAATATAAAAACTGAAAACTGTTAACTGTAAACTGTTAACTTTTAACTGAATACTGAAAACTGAACTCTGAAAACAGATAACAGATAACAGATAACAGAAAACTGAAAACTGAAAACAGAAAACAGAAAACAGAAAACAGAAAACAGAAAACAGAAAACAGAAAACAGATAACTGAAAACTAAAAACTGAAAACTGAAAACAGAAAACAGAAAACCGATAACAGTTAATAGAAAACTGAAAACTGTAAACTATTAACTGAAAACTGAAAACTGTACACAGTAAACTATAAACTGGAAACAGGAAACTGAAAACAGAAAACAATAGAAAACAGAAAACAGAAAACTGAAAAATGAAAACAGAAAACTGAAAACTGACAACAGAAAACAGATAACAGAAAACCGAAAACTGAAAACTGATAACTGTAAAGTGTAAACTGTTAACTGAAAACTGTAAAGTGTAAACTGTAAACTGTAATCTGTAGGCTGAAAACTGAAAATTGAAGACTGAAAAATAACTGAAACGAGAAAAAAAAAATTGAAAACTGAAAACTGAAAACAGAAATCTGATAAACTGAAAACCGAAAACAGATATAAAACTGAAAACTGAAAACTGTAAACTGAAAACTGAAAACTGAAAACTGAAAATTGAAAACTGTAAACTGAAAACTGAAAACTGAAAAATGAAAACAGAAAACTGACAACTGAAAACAGAAAACAGCAAACACAAAACTAAAAAATGAAAACAGAAAACTGAAAATTGAAAACTGACAACAGATAACAGAAAACCGAAAACTGAAAACTGAAAACTTTTAAGTGTTAACTATAAACTGTTAACTGAAAACTGAAATATGAAAACTGAAAAAAAAAACTGAAAACTATTAACTGTAAACTGACAAAAGAAAACAGAAAACCGAAAACTGGAAACTTAAAAGTGTAAAGTTTAAACTATAAACTGAAAACTGAAAACTGAAAACTGAAAAATGAAAAAAAAAATTGAAAACTGAAAACAAAAAACTGTTAACTGTAAAGTAAAAACTGTAAACTGACAACTGAAAACTGAAAACATAAAACTGTTAACTGTAAACTGAAAACTGAAAACAGAAAAAATAAAAATGAAAACCGAAAACTGAAAACAGAAAACTGATAAACTGAAAACCGAAAACAGATATAAAACTGAAAACTGAAAACAGAAAACAGAAAACTGTAAACTGACAACTGACAACAGAAAACCGAAAACTGAAAACTGAAAACTTTTAAGTGTTAACTATAAACTGTTAACTGAAAACTGAAATATGAAAACTGAAAAAAAAACTGAAAACTGTTAACTGTAAACTGACAAAAGAAAACAGAAAACCGAAAACTGGAAACTGAAAAGTGTAAAGTGTAAAGTGTAAACTATAAACTGTAAACTGAAAACTGAAAACTGAAAACTGAAAAATGAAAAAAAAAAATTGAAAACTGAAAACAAAAAACTGTTAACTGTAAAGTGAAAACTGTAAACTGACAACTGAAAACTGAAAACATAAAACTGTAAACTGTAAACTGTAAACTGAAAACTAAAAACTTAAAACTGAAAAAAGAAAAAAAAAATTGAAAACTGAAAACTGAAAACAGAAAACTGATAAACTGAAAACCGAAAACAGATATTAAACTGAAAACTGAAAACTGTAAACTGAAAACCGAAAACTGTAAACTGTTAACTGAAAACTGATAAACTGAAAACCGAAAACCGAAAACACAAAACTGAAAAATGAAAACAGAAAACTGAAAATTGAAAACAGACAACAGAAAACAGATAACAGAAAACCAAAAACTGAAAACTTTTAAGTGTTAACTATAAACTGTAAACTGAAAACTGAAAACTGAAAACTGAAATATGAAAACTGAAAACTGAAAACTGAAAAAAACTGAAAACTGTTAACTGAAAACTGAAAACTGTAAACTGAAAACTGAAAACTGTTAACTGTTAACTGAAAACTGTAAACTGACAACTGACAACTGAAAACTGAAAACAGATAACAGATAACAGATAACAGATAACTGAAAACTGAAAACTGAAAACTGAAAACAGAAAACAGAAAACACAAAACAGAAAACAGAAAACACAAAACAGAAAACAAAACAGAAAACAGAAAACAGAAAACAGAAAACAGAAAACAGAAAACTGTAAACTGAAAATCGAAAACTTAAAACTGAAAACTGAAAAAAGATAAAAAAAAAAAAAAAACTGAAAACTGACAACAGAAAACAGATAACAGAAAACCGAAAACTGAAAACTGAAAACTTTTAAGTGTTAACTATAAACAGTAAACTGAAAACTGAAAACTGAAATATGAAAACTGAAAACTGTTAACTGTAAACTGAAAACTGAAAACTGAAAACTGAAATATGAAAACTGAAAACTGAAAACTGAAAACTGTTAACTGTAAACTGAAAACTGAAAACTGTAAACTGACAACTGAAAACTGAAAACTGTAAACTAAAAACTGAAAACTGATAAACTGAAAACCGAAAACAGAAAACACAAAACTGAAAAATGAAAACAGAAAACAGACAACAGAAAACAGATAACAGAAAACCGGAAACTGAAAACTTTTAAGTGTTAACTATAAACTGTAAACTGAAAACTGAAAACTGAAATATGAAAACTGAAAACTGAAAAAAACTGAAAACTGTTAACTAAAAACTGAAAACTAAAAACTGTAAACTTAAAACTGAAAACAGAAAACTGTAAACTGTAAACTGACAACTGACAACTGACAACTGAAAACAGAAAACAGAAAACTCAAAAATGAAAACAGAAAACTGAAAATTGAAAACAGAAAACAGATAACAGAAAACCGAAAACTGCAAACTGAAAACTTTTAAGTGTTAACTATAAACTGTAAACTGAAAACTGAAAACTGAAATATGAAAACTGTAAACTGTAAACTGTAAACTGAAAACAGAAAACTGTAAACTGTAAACTGACAACTGAAAACAGAAAACAGAAAACACAAAACTGAAAAATGAAAACAGAAAACTGAAAATTGAAAACTGACAACAGAAAACAGATAACAGAAAACCGAAAACTGAAAACTGAGAGGAGAAAAAAAAATTGAAAACTGAAAACTGAAAACTGAAAACTGAAAACTGAAAACTATAAACTGTAAACAAAAAACAGAAAACTGTAAACTGACAACAGAAAACAGATAACAGAAAACCGAAAACTGAAAAATGAAAACTGTAAACTGAAAACTGAAAACAGAAAACTGTAAACTGTAAACTGACAACTGAAAACAGAAAACAGAAAACACAAAACTGAAAAATGAAAACAGAAAACTGAAAATTGAAAACTGACAACAGAAAACAGATAACAGAAAACAGAAAACTAAAAACTGAAAACTGAAAGGAGAAAAATAAAATTGAAAACTGAAAACTGAAAACTGAAAACTATAAACTGTAAACTGAAAACTGAAAACAGAAAACTGTAAACTGACAACAGAAAACAGATAACAGAAAACCGAAAACTGAAAAATGAAAACAGAAAACTGAAAATTGAAAACTGACAACAGAAAACAGATAACAGAAAACCGAAAACTGAAAACTAAAAACAGAAAACAGAAAACAGAAAACCGATAACAGTTAACAGAAAACTGAAAACTGTAAAATGAAAACTGTAAACTGTTAACTGAAAACTGTACACTGTTAACTGTAAACTGGAAACTGAAATCTGAAAATATTATTTTTTATTACTTATTATAGCTAATCCTCATATCCGAATTCCATACAAAATGTTTTGGACAAATACTCAAAAAGTACGCCGTATTATAGTAATTTCTTCACTCTATTCATTTCGTCCATGTTTTTTGATTTCGTCAACAAAAAAATGAAGGGTTTCCTACTTTAATTTAGATTTTATACGTGTTTTTAAGTTAGTAGGGTTAATTTTAAAACACGTATGAAATCTAAATAAAAGTATTAAACCTTTTACTTTTTTTGTTCACGAAATTAAAAAATATGGACGAAACGAATAGTGTGAAGAAATTACTATAATACGGCGTACTTTTTGAGTATTTGTCCGAATCATTTTGTATGGAATTCGGATTTGAGGATTCCCCTTAATTCGACAATCTTTACAGCCTTGTGTTACACTTGACGGAAAATCTATCACACCTATGAGTTTGAGCTTTAACATAGGATTTTAATTTCATGTCTAGATGTGTTATCATATCGATCATCAAAATAATATATTATAAACATTTTTGAAATAAGAAATTGTATTGATTTGTTATGTTTTGTACTACTTACCCCATCTGTCGAAAATTATGGAACTACTTTATCAACTAGCTAGACTTTTCGATGCGCACAAAATAGAGATGGGCAAGTGATGAAGCGAAAAACATATCGATATCGAATCGATACTTTAAAGCAGTATATGGCAACCCGACCACAGAGGGTCCTGCCAATGCGGATGTCACGCGGTCGGCTACCGTCTCGCTTCATCATAGACTAGTGCACGCGTGTGTCTCTTGCTTTTCATTTCGCGCAGGCGCGCTGTATTTAAAATCAGTTACTCTTTTGGTTTTGAAACGCGTTCACTATTCTTTCGCACAGCTCGCATTTAACTTATCTAAAACTATCTAAAACTATCTAAAACTAAGTGTTTCTGGGCTCTTAGACCCATGTAATTTCTTTTCGTTCACCTAATAAACAATACCAACTTTAAACATTATTTCATATGAGTTCCTGAGCTAGCCTCCCTCATATGTGGCGTCCCAACGTAATTCAGTTTTCAGCATAAGTGAAGTGTAGTAAAAGTGTTACCTACACTGCTTAGGTACCTTTTTTCGTGTGAATATGTGTTTTATGTAACTCAATACTAAAATGCCGATGGTCACAAGAAGCAGGCCGAGTAGCCGGAATCGTCCAGATAATTCCGCTTCGCCGTCTGGGTCACGTGATTCCGAACGAGATCACGCAGGCGCAGACACCTCCGCCCCTGCTTCGCAACAAGCGATGCCACTGATAGAAAGAGCGAGTAGTCAAGATATAGGTAGCTTGACTTCGCCAACAGCGCCCCGCGATTCAGAAGAAGAATACGCCAGTGCTGGCATCGCCGCTCCCACATCACAGCACGCACCACCAACCGGTAATGACGTTACGTTGAACAACATGACGTTTTCAATGGAAAGTGTGCAATGCATAATATCGTCACTCCAACGTTCCCAGACTGAGGCCTTTAAAGAACTTCTGGATTCCGCGTCAAGAGGAAGTGCATCGACATCAGTTTCTCTCATAGCCCCAGGCCAAGGTACTCTTACGGGATGTAAAGCCGTCTTCTCCGGCCGACCGAATGAGTCGGTAGAAGCCTTTATAGACGCAATCGAAGCCTATAGTGAATGCGCTCAGGTGACGGATACTAATATACTTAGAGGATTAGCGTACGTGTTCAAGGACGAGGCTGCTACATGGTGGCAGGGCTTAAAGCATCAAATTAATTCATGGGCAAAAGCAAAAGAAAATTTGACCAATGCCTACGGAGATCGACGCCCGCCCCATCGAATTTATCTTGAGATATTTTCATCGCCGCAACAAAAAGAAAACACGGATGCATTTGTGGCGCACATCCGCGCTCTCTTCTCAAAAGTACCTAATGGGGATATTACAGAAAAGGCTATGTTAGATATGACGTACGGCCTCCTTCACAGTAGAATAAGGAAGAGGTTGAGGCGTGAAGAATTCACGAATTTCACTGAGCTTCTTCGTCATTCCCGGAACATTGAAGACTCCTTCGAGGAAGGGAACAGGTCTACGCCGACGTCGATCACTCCAGTTACGCCGACTACAATAAATCGTGCTCCTAACACAGGCACCCGCGCGCTCCGCATGCCCCCTGCAACCGCGCCCGTAGCCGCGCGCTTTTCACCAGGTGGAAGCACGGCAGCGTCGCAGCCGACGCCGCCGTCCCCCCCAACTCCACCGGTAGCTTCATCCAGCGCCGCCGGCTCCGCCACGGCGGGGAACGCCGCGAAAAAGCAGCGTCTCACCTGCGCCTACTGCAAAAGGTTTGGACATTCAAAGGACCAGTGCCGTAAGCTTGCGAACTCAGGTGAGTCCTCCAACAATTCTAACTCTGCGGAAGTGCGTGCCCAAAGTGGAATAAGTGATCAAAGCTTTTATAGTGTCGAGTCTCAGTCGTCCTCTAGTGAAGTGCCTAAAATCCGTCCGTCAAATGTGCGTCTGTCAAATAATAATTTGAACGTAAAAAACTCTAATTCTAAAAATAGAATTTTAAGTAGGAACAATTTGCCCAAAAGTGATGCATGCTCTAATAAAAATCTCACTTCGGGACAATCGAGTCCTTCTCCGCAAAATAATGATTTTGCTAGCAACAATGCTTGTTATCTTTCCGGTGCTTCGCGACAGCGTAAGAATATTACTGCATGCAGCACCATGAGCACTGAATGTATGTGTTTTTCCGAACCTATGGTTCGATGTGATAACAATGTTGCATGTGTTACGGACAATACTACCGTACTGTTCGGGAGTAACGAACATTTTTGTACACGCAAAATGCCGTGTTCCTTTCCCGTACTGAAGTGTTCCAAACATTCTTTCAACCAGTGCGGAACCCCACAAAAATGTTCGGTTACCAAACCACTTACGTGTGAAAATCATTACCGACCCGAACCAAAAAGTGTAAACTGCGATTTTTGTAAAAACAAAATCTCTGATTATTGTCAATGTAGAAATAATATTCTATCACAACCTCATACTGATAATAATAATGAATACTTATCGGTGTTGCGTGAACAAAAGCGTGGTAATCCGGATATTGCCGAAAATCTGGATTTTCCTGAAACGTGGGGATTTAACCCTATGGTCAGCCGCGACATGCCTCGTGTTAACCCTTTATCGGACGCGGCCTCCGTTAACACGTTTTTGGACACGACTACACCAAATATTGTCGATAGAGAATATAAAAAGGCAAAATGTAATAGCCAGATTTTGGAACGAATCCAAAAAGTACCTAAGTCACAAATTTCGAAAAATGAGAATGAGTATACAGATGTATTTTGTAATACTGGTTTTTGTAGTGAAGATGATCCATCAAACGGGAACGATCTTGCGAGACCCACCATTGGCCGCGATTCACGTCCAATCCTAAAAATAAATATTTTGGGTTTCAACGGTACCGCGTTGATAGATACGGCAGCCAAGCACTGTGTGGCTGGTCATACGCTATATGCTCTCCTTCTACGCCAAAGCCACCCTCTTTGTTCTGCAACACAAAATGTTAAACTCGCTGACGGTATAGTGCGTAAGATGGAAGTACTTACCACTACGTTAGAAGTTCAAGTAGAGCAGGTAGGCATTACGGTTCCATTCTTGATTTTTCCGGATGCGACGAATAACGAAACGTTATTAGGTATCGATTTCATAACCGCCGCTAAGATGATTATCGATTTCCATAATGAAATTTGGTACTTTAGCGATAATAATACTGCTAGGTATGATCTGTGCTTCGAGCCTACCTCGCGTTGTGTGTCCTGTGCTTCTACAGATGTCCTCCGAGACGATGAAGGTACTCACCTACAACCAGCTGAGCGACAGGCGCTCGCTGACGTCCTTACCAGGAACGCACATGTTTTTAGAGCAGGGGAAGCTCCAACACAATTTTCAGAGCACCGAATAGTAACAGGTGAGCATCCTCCAATATCGGTACCACCTTACCAACTTAATCCTGCTAAGAAGAAGCTGATGAAGACGGAAATCGACAAGATGTTGCAAGATGGCATAATAGAAGAGTGTGAATCGGCTTGGAGTTCACCGGCACTGATGGTGCCAAAACCCAATGGTAGTATCCGTTTCTGCGTCGACTACCGGCGCTTAAACGCAATCACCAAGTCCGACACCTACCCGATGCCACGTATCGACGATTTGCTGCAGAGTACCAAGCCGGATTGCTACATGAGTACTCTAGACCTTCGCTCAGCGTATTGGCAGGTAAAGGTAAGGGAAGCGGACATGGATAAGACAACGTTCGTGTGTCCTCTGGGTACGTACAGATTTAGGCGCTTGCCTTACGGCTTAAAAAATGGGCCCGCGACGTTTCAGCGCCTGATAGATCGGCTGCGTTCGTGCTCTGTTTTACAAGATGTAACTATACTGGCTTACTTGGACGATCTTTTGATAATTTCCCAAGGTTACCAGCGCCATTTACAAGACCTCGAGGCAGTTTTTAGACGTCTGGCTGAGTTTAACCTCCATTTGAATAGGGAGAAGTGCGTTTTTGCTAGAGAAAACGTTAAATACCTCGGCCACGTCGTAACACAAAAAGGTGTCGCCGCCGACCCAGGGAAGGTGAGTGCTGTACTCGAGATGAAGGAACCAGGTAATCTAAAACACTTAAGAACCTTTTTGCAAACATGCGCTTGGTTTAGGAAGTTCATACCGAACTTTTCAAAAATAGCTGAACCTCTAACACGCTTGACTAGGAAAAGCCAAGTTTGGATTTGGGGCTCAGAACAACTTCAAGCGTTTACTGAACTGAAACGCCTACTGACCACAACTCCTGTTCTGGTACAAGCTGACTTCAGTCGCCCTTTCATTCTGCGCACTGACGCAAGTAATTACGCCCTAGGCGCAGTTTTACTACAGGGCGAAGGCAATGAGGAAAGGCCGATCGAATACGCCAGCCGACTTCTCAACACAGCTGAGCGTAACTATTCTACAACTGAACGAGAAGCGCTCGCTGTAGTGTGGGCTGTGGAACGTTTTCGACCCTATCTAGATGGCTATCCAGTCGTCATCGGCAGTGACCACCAACCACTTCGTTGGCTGCTTTCACTCAAATCGCCAGCAGGTAGGTTGGTCCGATGGGCTTTAAAGCTTCAATCATTTGACATCCGATTCCAGTATACCCCAGGGAAGGCAAACGTCGTGGCGGATACGCTCAGCAGACCCGTTTGTTCCAGTGAAACTCGTGAAGATTGTGGTGTCTGTTCCGTTATTTGTGATTTACCCAAGAAGACGCCCAGCCAGCTTCGTCATGAACAGATTGCTGACCTTGAAGTGGAAAAGGTAATTAAGGATCTCGAAGGCACTGACGATATTGCGGCAAAGAGATGGTCAGAAAGAGGATTCCTCATGGACCAAGGAGTCCTGTTCCGTTATAATCCGGACTCAGATGGTGAGTCCGCTCAATTAGTGATACCTGCAGGTCAAGTTCCAGACATTTTGAAGGAACTACACGACTCTCCAACGGCCGGCCATCCGGGTGTTGATAGGACATACCAGAAGGTGGCAGAGCTGTTCTATTTCACAGGTATGCGAAGAATAATCACAGAATATGTCAAGGCTTGCATTCACTGCCAACGTTATAAAGCGAGTAACGCCAAACCACCAGGTCTTCTACAGACACCGCTTATGAACCAGCGCAATGAGGTGTTAGCCATGGACTTATTTGGTCCGTTACCAGCTGGAGACCAGGGGGAGCGGTGGATCTTACTCGTTGAAGATACGGCAACTCGGTGGACAGAGATGTTCGCCCTTAAAGATGCCACCGCTGAAGCATGTGCTGTTGTTCTCATCGAAGAATATTTTATGCGGTATGGTTTGCCTCGTAGAATAATTTCGGATAATGGTGTCCAGTTCGTGTCTGCAGTGATGCGCCAATGCATGTCGACTTTGGGAATCAAACAAAATCTTGTTCCTTTGTATCATCCTGAATCAAATCCAGCAGAGCGTAAAAATCGCGATTTGAAAGCGATGTTGGCACAGCTCGTGGAAGAAGACCATACTTCTTGGCCAAAGAAGTTGCCGGTGATTCGTTTTGCCTTGAACAGTGTCAGATGTCGCACTACAGGTAAGTCACCCGCTTTTTTGACCTTTGGCAGGGAAATGCGGTCACCCACAGAGGTCGTTCACGACCATCGTGCTATTTTGGACAAAGAAAATTTTGTCCCACAAATAACTCCCTATCTTAGGAAGTTTCTGAACTCATTATCAGCCGTTCGCGAACGCGTGGAGATCCAACAGGATAAAACGAAACAGTACGCTGATACCTCTCGCCGACCTGCCGAAGAGTTCCAGGTAGGTGACTTGGTTCTCGTCAAATCGCACCAGCTGAGCAAGGCGTCCAAAGATCTCACTGCCAAGTTTTTCCCACGCCGTGATGGACCTTACCAGATTGTAGGGAAGGTTAGTCCTACGTCATACACAATCGCGAATACCGAACAGCCTAATGTAGTTTTAGGAAAATATCATACTCAGGATCTTACTCGCTATCAGAGTAGCGAAGGTACTCTCCCAAAACCCGTTGTTCCCAAGAGGAAACGCGGACGTCCAGCTAAGGCTGATGATTTACTAGTCCAGGAGCGAGGGCGTTCTCCAGAACTAGAGGGGGAGCATATGGCAACCCGACCACAGAGGGTCCTGCCAATGCGGATGTCACGCGGTCGGCTACCGTCTCGCTTCATCATAGACTAGTGCACGCGTGTGTCTCTTGCTTTTCATTTCGCGCAGGCGCGCTGTATTTAAAATCAGTTACTCTTTTGGTTTTGAAACGCGTTCACTATTCTTTCGCACAGCTCGCATTTAACTTATCTAAAACTATCTAAAACTATCTAAAACTAAGTGTTTCTGGGCTCTTAGACCCATGTAATTTCTTTTCGTTCACCTAATAAACAATACCAACTTTAAACATTATTTCATATGAGTTCCTGAGCTAGCCTCCCTCATAAGTATAGATTATTATCGAGTAAATAATATCATATTTTAGGTAAAAGAGTGTTTGGTAACTTAGAAGTGATCCCAAAACGTCTTATACATAGGTAGGTACTTCCTATAAGTAATTTGAACACAATTCATTCTTCTTTCAATATAGTGAGTATTGAAATATAGAAATATCAATAATTCCTAAACAGTCCCAAGGCACCAGATATTAAAATTTGATTGATGCACTAAATTGGTTCTCTATATAAACAACCACAATTGGCTCATCAGTTGCCATAATGTCTCGGTTACTAAATTAAATAAAACTAGCAATAATAAGGCGTGTTCTTTGAATTTGGAACAAAGAGCGCGCCGGCAATGTTGTATGAAACGGTGTGCTGTTTGAATTTGGAACGAAAAGCGCGCCGGCAATGTTGTATGAAACGGTGTGCTGTTTGAATTTAGAACTCTTTCATCTATTGTACACATTGCGTTCTCGTGGCTGTATAGCCGTGTTTAATATTAATTTTAGTTTCATTCATTCAACAAAGAGTAGGTAAGTACTCTGTGACTTGTACTCTGACTAGTCTGTGGTGTGGTGACTTCAAACTTCAACTTCAAGTCTAACTCTAATCTGTGTTTGGTTTTGATTCCGCCTGCCAGCTGCATACCACTTTACCAACTTTTCTTTCTTTCCTTTCATGCGTGGTTGTGTGCTTGCGTGTGAGTGCTGTTGTGGGAGTTTTCTCCGCATGTACGTATACCTTTCATCAAATCTCGTTTCACCATAGGTACTTAAATTATCATAGGTTAAACAACAAATTGCACAATGTTCTCTCCTTTCGAATGTATGTCACGGAGCGGATTTTTTCAATCCACTGCCGTTCCCGTGGCTGCCGTTGTAATGGGTGATGGTAGGTAGTCGACTCGTGACGTGGTGTTGTGGCGGCAGGTGACGCAGTGCCGGCAGCGCGGCGCGGACTGGTGCACACGTCGACGGGACGACGCGGTCGGTGCAGAGATGGCTCGGGGCCAGCAGAAGCTGCAATCGCAGGCGAAGGCCGCGGAGAAGGCGTCCAAGCTGAAGAAGCAGCAGGGGCACAGCGCCACTGACCAGAAGAAGGCCGCGCAGAAAGCGCTCGTGCATGTGTGCTCAGTCTGTAAGGTACGCGAGGGTTCGATACTCGGGCTCGGATGGCCAGGGCCTAAACAGCAAAGCATGCCCTAAGGAGCATCCAGACCCATTTTTAATTTTCTATATAGTTTGCGTCAGGCTAACATTTAGTCGAGTGGCAAGTGTATTTCTCAACTGCAATATTTGTTACTGTCTGTTATAAATAAATAGTTAACACCACGACGGAGCCATTAAATAAGCATATCTTCTCTGCAGGCCCAGATGCCTGACCCCAAAACCTACAAGCAGCACTTTGAGAACAAGCACCCCAAGAATGACCTGCCGGAAGACCTTAAAGCCATCTAGCTCGGTTACCAGTAAATACATACTTCTCGCTAAGAATTATACATTGCATTTTTAATCACCTGTCCTCTTTGATCTCAAATCTTTATACCTCTCTGAAAGTTATGCCATAGCTATTGCCTTATGGCCACCGGAGGGCTTCGGGAAGAGTAGCTACCTGCCACTGGGCAGGTACATCCTGCATCCTGTCCTAATCCATCTATGCCTATGTGGTGGCCGGATCATGAATTGGCCATTATATAATCTCTATTTCATGAAATGGACAGCTAAAATTGACCATATTGTTCGAGTGTCGACGTTTAATGATATGGCCTTCCACGTTTGGCCTAATTATCTAAGGCAGATAGAAGTTAGGTGATGGTAGGTTATGGTTTTTTTTGCGCGCCCCCGTGCAACCAACGTACCGACGATTTGCTGAGTCTCATGTCATGACATGAGACTCAGCAAATCGTCGGTATCGGTTATCAATTCGATTGTAATTTTTTTTTTATTTTTGTTGCCTCAGAACATCATAACTGTTGTTTTTTATAATTCATTGGTTTATAAACCGATTTTAAAAATATTTTTTTCTTTCAGAGGATATAGGTACTTTCAAATTGGTCCCATAGAAATTTTATCAAATTTGGTTCAGTAGTTTAGATTTAAAATCTAAATAACTGAAAAAAAAAATGCGTATTTTGCTTCTCTGTGACTTTACAGTGGTGCGTGAACGACTTACTGTTTTATTTAGCGCTAAAAATCCGCCATTTTGGTAATTTATTTTAAAAACTCATCTAAGGACACTCTGGTTATTGAGACTAATCTAACGTTAAGTACCATAACTTTCAAAATCCATCCAGCAGTGTGAAAGATACGAGGTAACAAAGAAATTTACATGCACCATACAAGATACGTCCGAAAAACATAACCCTTCCTTTACAGTCGGGTAAAAAACAATCAGGGCTAATTTTGATAAAAATTAAAACTGCAAACTTAGATGTAAAAAAAATCCCTAGCTTGAATCGAATCCATTGATTGAAAAAAAAACGTACCCGGTATTTTAGGGCTATTTTATTTAAATGTAGTGTTGCATAAGGATCAAATCCTGGAAAGTAATGTTTAGTAGCTATTCAAAACAATGAAGTCATATTATTTTACCTTTCATTTGTAGGTACATAACCAAACCTAAGGGACAATGGGAAAAGTGCCACTCGAATTAGTTTTTTTTATGAGTTTCTTCCTACTTTAAACTATAAATACATAATAAAAAATATTAAAACGACACTGTAAAATAGCGCATTAATACAGGGTCGAATTAAAAAGTTTGAAGGGATTTTTTTAGTTTTTTTCAAAATGAAAGTAGGATTTACACCAGCCTAGTTAAAAAAGTCACATGTACTGTACATACATACTATACTCGGGCGGACGAACATGCCACCCGACTACCACTCTCGCCCGGTTACTTCTTCCTGTATTTGCGAAGCCTTATCATAACCAAGTATTACAGGACCTCTTCTCTATCAAGATTATCCAATTCTACGCTGTACTTTGCACAAACGTCATTCAAGCCAGGTTTCATGTTCATTCGCCCGAGTAGTACGTATCTTCTTCTTATTGTGTCACTAGATTTTTCGAACCAGTGTGATCAAGGATTTCAATAAATAATATTAGAAAGAAACTGCTCTAAACGATCCGAAAATCGGAGTACTTATCTAATATTTTCATGACACGGAACGTTCGAACACGACACGAACAGAGTCCACAGAGGGCGGCGGCGGCGGTTCACATTTTCTCGTAGGTCTCGGTGTGTCCGCAGGCGCAGGCGCGCGAGTACAGGTCCGCGGCCGCGTCGTACGTCTCGGGCGCGAAGGCGTGCTCGTGCGCGGCGCGCGGCGCGCGGAACAGGCTCGAGCGCACGGCCATGCGCAGCGCGCGCAGCCGCCGCGCCTCGCGCCGCGCGCCCGTCTCCCCGCGCCGCGCCGCGCGCCGCTCCAGCTCCGCCTCCAGCCGCGCCGCGTCGCCCCACACGAGCAGCGCGCGCTCCTCCACCTGCGCGCGCAGATACAGCCGCATGTCACCACGCGCCGCGTGCGGGTTGCGGCGCCGCACGCACGCCAGCGCGCCGCCCCAGCGCGCGTCCAGGTCGCAGTCGCGCAGCAGGTATTCCGCCTTGGCCTCGGTGCGCGTCAGCAGCGAGTGCGCGCCGTCCGCCGCCGGGTCGCGGCACGCGTCGCACACGGCGTGCCCGAACGTGTCGAGCAGCTGCGAGTGCGCCACCTCGAGGCCGCACTCGAGGCAGGGCGGGCGCGCCGCGGGGTCCGCGAGCGGCGCGTCGCGCTCGGCCGCCGGCGCGGGCGGCGCCGCCTCGCGCTCGAGCAGGAAGCCGCCGCCGGTGTCGGTGGGGCGCGGCGCGGCGGCGGCGGCGCGCGTCTGGCGCAGCGCGCGCGCTCGCTGGCGATTGCGCTCGGCGCGCGCGCGCTGAGCTCCCGTGGGAGTCGTCGCGCCGCTCGGAGAGCCCTCGACCGCGACGGAAGCCATGCCTCTATACTTAAATAAACAATAAATAAAATAATGAAAGTATTTGAACTATATTATATTGTGGACCGCATGCATGCATCCTCTGTAATAATTAATTATGAAGGGTTTCCTGAAGGAATAGCTATGGGCGAACACTCCAGTGGATCAAGGGCAAAATCATATTGAGAAACAATGCTGCAGATGAGTTGGAAGAGTACTTTACATTATTTTATTTTCCTTTCCTTTCTACCATTGCTCTTTTCTGGACAGTGTGCAATACATAAAGGTAGGTATGGCAAAATGCAGAGAGTGCAAACAATCAAGAATACCCAACTATGCCTTGCACCGTATTGACTGATGTGACAAACCTTGTGTGGGCTTCTGGGCCGAGCCGACTAGATAATGAGCCAGGATATCCGATACTCAAAGGGCGTAGTAGTTAAGTGCGGAAATAAAGGATTTCATTTACTTGTATGGGTCAAACCGCGAAAAATTTTAAATAACATTCATGACGTTACGTTCATGACGATTATAAAGCTTAGTTCATAAGTATGGAAGTAAAACATAATGTATATGAATAAACATTTTATTGAATATTAACTAGTATTTTTTTAAGTAAAAGTAGTTAGAAATTTTTTTTCACATGAGTCAGTATTTAGCGTATTGTGTATGTGATTAATTGAAATTTCAGCACAATGTTATTAAGTCATCAATTTTCATTCATTGATTTTTTATTACACTCTGGTTTTTATCTTAGTCCATCTGTCTTATGGTCTTATGTTCCTGGTTAGGTAGGTTTTTTTAGTATGGTCATGGAACTTAGTACACTAGTGTATTCTCAGCTTAACTATCGGTCATGACTGTAATGAAACACTTTCGTTACATATTGTCTCATTCATGACAAAAAAATGCGTGGGACATACCCTCAAATTCAAATAACACTTTATTGCGAATAGTCATAGACTACGGAGTGGTTTTATTCTTTTGTGTGATAGTAAGCCTTCATAAACACGTAAAATAGTAAGACATATTAATTAAACTTTCCCTGCAATCGAAGAATCCATAAACACTTTTTTCTTGTGACAAATGTATCATCCACATAAAATACTATTTATCTTAAAATAAAAATGGCGGTTTTTATTATTAATGTGTTGGCATATGTTTAATGATATTGCCACGTAAGAAACTAATTGAAACTACTGAATTATTCCTATAGTTTTCCAGAAATAAATGTTACCCTCATGACATCAAATACATGAAAAATAATGAACACTTTTTTTTAAATGGAATAAAAATAAAACCAAAGCTTTGTTTATTTAACGGTTTTTATGAGCATGTTGGATAAGTTTCATAGAACTTTAACTTAAAATAAAAAACTGATAAAGTCATTACGTTTCGTCAGTAAAATAGTTGTAGACACAAAATTGGTAGATGGACACATCATTTTTGTATGGGAGAGAAATTTGTACCAATGAAAAAAACCGAATAAAAACCAAACTGTAAGAAATTGCTGAAACATTGTGAAATTACCTAATAGTATACAAGCATACCATTCAGTACAATATCCAATAAATCTTGACTAACAAATAATGTTGATGTTTTAAGAAAAATAAAGCGAGGACAAGAGGTGTGTTATAAATTTACATTTTTTCGCGGTTTGACCCGTATACCTACTAATTGAGCTACATAACGTGTAGATCAGCAGTGCATTTACTCATCTCTCTTTGTCGTTTACTCCAACATCATTGCCATATATTTCTCTACTTATTTAGGGGATAACACACGTTTGCGAGCTTATAGTCAGACACGAGCACTCAAATAATAGTGTAAGACCTGCTATGTTTTTCAAAAGTTTCAAAGGCAAAATATTGCTTCGTAAGTAACTAAACCGCCCCGCATACACTGCAAATATTGTATGCACAGATTATTCAGATGGTTTTATGACAATGAAACTAAAACACACTCACCAGAATTGATATGTAGGACGTAGGAGAACAAAACAACTTATGTTCTTGGTTTGGTATATTCTAATGGGACCTACGGTCTACATTTTACGCCAGTCACCCTTCTTTTACTTATTAAATAGGTACTGACATTAAAATAATGTACAGTGGGTACATACCTACCTACTAAAAGTAATTTATTTAATTATTAATCTTAATTTTTATTTCCTAACGAAAATCACAGTTATCTGCGTAAATAATTATATTCAGTTATATTTTGTTGTTGCACCAAAGAACTTTTATTCCTACAATGTATCTAGCAAAGAGAATATAACCACTACGTTTAGTATCTAGAAGGCTGACTGACTCATACGGATACCGCGAGCCGAAAGAGACTAACTATTAAGGAGTATCTCTTTCCATAGTGCGACCATATAATTTTTGAAACGTTATTCGGTCGTGATAAGGTTCAGAATTCTTAATTCTAAAATAAAACAAAATGGCGATTGAGCTTTCTAGATACTAGTAACTGTAGGTATACAAGTTATTTGACTAGCGGCTTCTCAGAAGAATGAAGTAAAAGTTATAGGTATATCCAATCTCTTTGAGCGGTTTAGCCTTCTCGTTATCGAATGGTACATAGGCTAAAACTTGTGTTACTTTGAGAGTTAAAGTGTAAAAATGGTGGTTTTTACCCATTAAGTGCTCATGAATGTGTATGAGTGTTGGTGAATAGTGTAATGCAGTAAACGTGACATTTTCGTTCACACAATAATTCACGTATGAAATATAAATTACTATAAAAATAATAAACGTATGACAAGGCAGTATGGTCGTAATAAGACTTTGCCTCCCCAAATGGGGAAATAAGAAAAAAAAAATTGGCTAGATTTAAGCTAAAGCTATTCACGCACCAAATCGAACTTAAGCCCGCTATACACTCACGCCGCGAAATCCCGTGAAAGTCGCGAACAAGAGTGTGGATGGGGATAATTAAATTTTAATCAATTGTCTTTACACCGTCTACGTTTTAATTTCACTGTTATTTGCCGCGAAATAAATATAATTAGAGCACTCACCGGATTGACGTTGCTTAAGCGATGTTTGAATCACGGATATATTAGCGCCTGTAACACTAAATCCACTAAAAATGTCACACCTTTCCCTATCTGACACACTGATTCTTGTTGGGTACACAGCCTACCGCCCCTAGTGGCTGTTAATGATGCTATTTCCTAGTTCATTCTGTGCATCTGGACTAGAATGTCCAATGCCCTCACTGATGTTGGGAGTCTGGCCATCCATAAATTCTTTATATTTTGTTCCGAAGTCTGCGCATTACCTCCTAGTTCCTTCATCCGCAGTTGTTTTAACTAAGCCGTTGTGACGGCTTTTGAGAGCCCAGTTCCATTTCACTCACAAGATTCTGGAACTGTCTCTCAGCACTTTCCTCGTAGACGTGCAAAAGTCTATCTTTCAAAGCTTGATATTTATTGTTCGCCGAGGAATTAATCAAAATATCACTCACGTGCTGTAGGTCTTCTTTCCCCATTTTGAGGTACAAAAAATCTTACTCTCCACGCGCGCGAACCACATCCTCGACCCAAAACTTTATAAAGTTATAAAACTGTGCCTCCCTACATTATTTACTATTATCTTCTTATGAGAAGTTTCATTCAATCAAATGCTGACCGGTGTCGGAATGTCTGCAAAATTCACAGACATAAATCTAGATAGACCACGCAACTGCCTCAAACTGTATGGAAACCAAGCGTGTCAACTTTTTCGTACCTACTATGACGTCACAAGATCAATTAAGTGATGGGAAACAAATGCTGCGCCAAGCTGTGCAATTTCGATTCGAATGCGCATCGCCAAGCCGATTCAAAGGGATCGCCGCCGATGAAGCGCACGCGCCGCGTACCCCGATGCCCGCGCCGCCTCCCGCTTGATCCACTATCTTACTTCAGTAAGCTACTATTTCGTTAGAAGCGGGCGCTCGTCACATAATTCGTCACCGCGCACGCTAAATTTCCGTTAGCAGTGTTCATCGACTTCGAAATTAAGTAGGTATTTACACTCAACTGACAAATATTCATGAATAAAATATTAGATACGTCTAGATAATTATGAGTTATGATGCTTTAGTAAGAACTAAATGTTTCTTTAAGTACCTTTCCTGCATTCGGAAAGATAGATAGGTTAGGTACCTAATAGAAATCAATATTTAGTTTATCATTATTTAGGCACTTTTATCTTCCTCATTCGTCTGTCTACTACCTCATTCTTCTGTCGATATATAAAATCGATTCGTTCACACCGAATCGATTTTTCATCGACAGAAGAATGAGGTAGTAGACAGACGAATGAGGTTAATCGAACCGAATTTTAACAAATTTGGGTAGGTACTAAAACATTTCGGTCATACAATAGCATCATTATTATCTATTTTATATTTAGACGAGGCCAGGAACGCTTGGCAAATTGCTTGCCCAAATACTACTCCCCCCAAAACCCTTTCGTCTCAAAGGCAATGGGACGGGCCTATCTGTGAGCTAACACGGAACTGTCTGTTACAAACGTGCTCTAGCCCCTCAGATCGTGCTCGCCTCCTAGCCGTTTCCAAATGGGAGTCAGGACTTTGGCTGCAAGCATTGCCCTCACAAACGATTGGCACATTATTGGACCCTTTAACTTTCCGCGTTGCAACACGTCTGCGGTTGGGTGCTCCATGCTGCGCTCCACATAGATGCCGGTGTGGTACTGCGGTCGAACATCTTGGTCACCATGGATTATCGTGCACTAGGAGTGCTGGCAGAATTTCCCGCCACAGTAGTCTTAACGAAATCATTCGCCGGGCTTTTACCACCGCCAATGTGCCAGCCGTTCTCGAGCCGAACGGTCTAAGTCGTGACGATGGTAAGCGGCCTGACGGTATGACGCTTATCCCATGGAGAATGGGCAGGCCCTTGGTGTGGGACGCTACATGCGTAGACACTTTGGCACCTTCTCATTTGCCAGGGACGCAAGTTAGGGCTGGTGCGGCGGCAAACTCTGCTGAAGATCTCAAGCGGCGTAAATATGTAGGTCTTGATAGGTCGTACATGTTTGAGCCCTTTGGGGTCGAGACCCTAGGTCCATGGGGAATGGGAGCCTACCGCGTTTTTAAAATTTTGTCAGAGCGTCTGGTCGAAGCGACGCGTGATCAGAGGGCTGGCAGCTATCTGGGCCAAAGAATAAGCCTTGCTATACAAAGAGGCAATGCAGCCAGTATCCTCGGCACGCTGCCATCGGGTATCGAGTTGGAGCAGTTGAGCTACCTATAGATCGTTTGCAACGGTCTATGGGTGGCCCAATTGTTTCCTTTTGTAAATTTTGTAATATATCTATATATAGATTGTAGTAGTTAGCTTATGCTGTAATAAAACATACGATAGTATATTTTATATTTGAATTTTCACAACTTATTACGGAGCAATTGACCATTTTCGTTTCTGACCGAGACGTGATATCGCGGCAACGGTCGAAAGCAGACTGACTTCAGTCGAATTCAATCCTGTCAAAAAAAATCAGGATTGAAACTCGCAAGGTACGTCCACTTGCTGGATCTGCTTAAATTTATATCTGTGGCTAAATTGCATCCGGTCTGAAACCATTTCAGCAGTCTTGATGTGCGTAGGTAGGTTGTCAAGACAAAAACTAATCTCGTTGTTTGGTCGTATATGTGCGATAGCCCTTACAATGTTGTGCTTAGCAAGTTTGTGCTGAAATAGCTCTTTTTAAAAATTAAAATGGTATTTTGTATTATAGAAAGAAAGAACCCAAAAAAATAATGTTTCGTACATAACATTAACGTTAACGATACTGTTAAATATTACCGCATAACAATATCTAAAGTAAGTCTGAATTATTGGCAAGTTTGATAAATTTTTAGACCGACTCCGTCAAAGCGGAGACGAGGCGATAGAACAACGGTCGCCGCACGCAGCTCAATTCCGCCTCATCGCTATAGGTACGATGCGTTTTCACTGACGCGGAGCTGGACGGAGTGGAAAGGAGCGGACCCTCGTCAGCACGCGTGTCCGTTTCAGTCTAGCCAGTAGCCAGCTCTGCTTCGGTGGATATGTCGTGGCCATTTCATGAAGTGGCTGGCCATTAAATGGCCAGCTAATATTGGCCATATCGTTCAAACGTCAACGTTTAATGATATGGCCATGCACGTTTGGCTTTATTATAAATGTAGGGTTTCCATGATATCGATGCACAATTTGACCAAAGAAAATTATCTAAGGCAGATAAAAGTTAGGTGACAGTAGGTTATTAGGTTTTTTTTTGCGCGTCCACACGCGAGTGAAGGGAGCGTGCTCAGCTTCTTGATAGAAAATCATTGCAACAAGATAGTACTTATAATAATACCAGATTATACAGATTACCAATAGCATAAACACTTAAATCTATTATCAGAACAACTGTCCGCCGCTATTTTGCATCACAAAAACAAAGCGATATCAGCGCCTCTAATGGTGGATAATATAACTATTTTACGATATGATCAATAATGCTTGGCCCCTTTCATGAAGTGGCCAAACGTTAGGGAACATCAATTTGGCCATTTCATGAAATGGCCGAATTAGCTGTTCATACCATGAAACGCTGACTATTCATTGATCTGGCCAGGCCATTTCATGATGTGGCCAGCAGGTATTGGCCATTTCATGAAATACGGCCATTTCATGAAATGGCCAATTCAATGCCCGGCCACGACAGATACACCCTAGCTGAAAAAATATCTTCTTGTCGTAACGTTTTAAACACATCTCTGCTTTTGCAGACTCCGGACCTAACAGAGTTAAAAAAAAACTAACTGATTATGAGGGAGAATGGGGCCGGCCATAGGCTCAAAACTGTTAAGCTAAATTCCCACTGAGATGGCAGTGACTGGCAGCGGTCGGCGTTGCATAATATTTTCACAATCGGGTTTTCAGTTTTTATAAGCTTGTTGACATTCACAATTTATAGGTACTGGTCTTTTAAGTATGAAGATAATGTTCAAACCTGACACACTAAAAGTGCTCTGCCGGTTGCTGCCACCATACCAGTGGGAATTTAGCGTAACAGTTTTGAAATTGTACCTTAATAAAAATATTAAACATAATAATAATAAGGGCAAAATGTTGTCACATTGCAGATAACAGAGTCAATCTCATGGTCGGAACGAGATAATAGTAAAAAGATGCAGGCGCTACGAGGGCTGAGGGTGAGGTGTTGGCGGGGCACGCGGGCGTGTAGCGGGGGCGGGGGCGCGGGGGACTCGCCGCTGCGGCATCTGCTGGAGGAGGGCTGCGCGTTCGGCGAGGCGGGTGGCGGGGGCGGGGTCGAGGGCGAGCTGCGCTGGGCGACGCAGCCGTACGCGGCGCGCGCGCCGGGCCCGGGGCCGGAGCGCGAGCGCCACGACCCGCGCCACCACACCGTGCTGCTGTTCCCGGGCCAGGGCGCGCAGCGCGTCGGCATGGGCGCGCGGCTGCGCGACGTGCCCGCGGCGCGCGCGCTCTACGCGCTCGCGTCCGACGTGGTCGGGTGGGACGTGTGGCGCGTGTGCACGCAGGGCCCGGCCGACGAGCTGGAGCGGCGCTGCCAGACGTGCGTGCTGGTGACGGCGCTGGCGGCGCTGGAGCGCGCGCGAGAGGAGCGGCCGGCGGCGCTGGAGCGCGTGCGCGCGGCGGCCGGCTTCTCGCTGGGCGAGCTGGCGGCGCTCGCGTTCGCCGGCGCGCTGTCCACCGAGGCGGCGCTGCGGCTGGTGGAGCTGCGCGCGGCGGCCATGAACGCGGCGGCGCGCGCGCGGCCGTCGGGCATGCTGACCGTGTGGCTGGCGGCCGAGGCGCGGCTGGGCGCGGCGCTGGCGGAGGCGCGCGCGGCGGCGGCGGCGCGCGGCGTGGCGGCGCCCGTGTGCCGCGTGGCCAACCACCTGTACCCGGGCTGCAAGGTGGTGGCGGGCGACGAGGCGGCGCTGGCGTGGCTGGAGCGCGAGGGGCGCGCGTGGGGCGTGCGGCGCGCGGCGCGCGTGCGCGTGGCGGGCGCGTTCCACACGGAGCTGATGGCGCGCGCGGAGGAGGCGGTGCGCGCGGGGCTGGCGGCGCTGGGCGCGGGCGCGCTGCGGGCGCCGCGCGTGCGCGTGGTGTCGGGCGTGGACGCGCGCGCGTACGGCGGCGCGGCGAGCGTGGCGCGCGGGCTGGCGCGCGGCGTGACGCGGCCGGTGCGCTGGCAGCAGACGCTGCAGGCCCTGTACGCGCGGCCGCGCGGCGCCGCGTTCCCGCTGACGCTGGCGCTGGGCCCGGGCGGCGCGCTGCGCGCCTCGCTGCGGCAGGTCAACGCGCGCGCGTGGGACGCCTCGCTGCAGGTGGACGTGTAGAGACAGTATTGGAGATGCGTGTGTTGTAGATACTAGATAGGTATATGTAATATTGTAATGTTGGTTGAACAGGACCCTGGTAGGTTAGTTATTATGCTGTTTTGTTGTTGTTTAGCGTGCACTTTGTAGGTACGCGCTTCCTATATTGGGTGATGAATGGTTCTTTGATTGATGTATGTAGGTAGTCTAGGTACAGTTATAGTCATATGTAATTTTCTCTTTTGTAATAAGTGTCAGTGTAATCCACCTGCGGTGTTATAAAACGCCTAGGTAATTGCTAACACATAGTGATTAGTAACCCTGCTGTGCCCTGACAGGGCCAATGTACTTGCCGTACCTAATTTGTGATCTTAGTTAAGACCTATCACCATTATGTACATTGTTCAATAAAGATTATAATTATAGCAGTAGGTACCTACCATAGACTTTCTCATTTCTATGGTAGGTGCCTACCTACATACTTAGGCATTTAGGCAGCCCTACTACAATACCTCGTATTTTAAAAGAATATAAGTGCCTGAAAAAAAGGTAATTTTTTTTCTTTATTCATACTTAAACCCTTATTATTAAATTATACATTAGGTACCTACACATTAGTACATACCAGGTTGAATACTTCCGTTCTGTGAGGAGAAAATCTAAACGGCTATATTATAGAACCTATGCTAATAAGACGATCTTCATGTAAGCAAATGAACATGAGGTCATTAGGGGTTAATAGGGCTGCACTATCAACTTTAAAAAGCTTTTGCTTAGATTCTCTTATATCCCTTACGAATTGTGTTATCCAGTGTCCGGGCCAGGACAGCATGTGGTGTGCGTTAAACACCATTGAAAATGTACTTAAGTGAAATTCCTGAATAATTGTAACAGTCGTGGTTTCATCGTTGCTCGAGATGCCTTTACGGTTTCGGCACGAGTTGTCGCCGAGGGGCCCGGGCCGTGGTGCTGCGTACAGTCAAGTACAGTACGCACTCACTACGCGCTATGCACCGCCCCGCATCCAGCTTCTATTTTCTTTATAGCTCCATGTATAGACGATTTCGACGCCCTTTATTTTTTTCCGTAGAACGCCAGCTACTACTCACACCACTCTACCTACCTACCGGCTGCCGCCTCCCGAATGGTATCGGGCATCAGGTGCGCATGCGCCGGCGCCAGGCTGCAGGCATCGGGGTGAACAACAAACAGTACGATTTTCACGTGCATCTCGGTATCATAAAATATAACATTTATTTAGTCTTTTATTACAATATCATGATCTATTTATATTATACAAATTAATTTACATCACAGACGCGCTGGGCGTCCGCACGTGCGCTATGTACAGTATGCGTGAGGACGAGGAAGGGCGCCGTTACAGGCCGAGCGGGTTCGCGTGCTTGGCGCCCCCCGCGGCCGCCACCTCGGCGCCCAGCGCGTGCAGCGCGGCGCGGCGGCGGCGCGCGGCCGGCTCGCGGCAGGCGGCCAGCCGGCGCGCGGCGCGCACGAGCGCCCCCTCCGCCCACGCCTGCGCCAGCCGCGCCTCGTGCTCGGCCTCGGGCAGCGCGCGGCGCGCCGCCATGGAGGCGCGCGACAGCACCGCCGCCGTCGTGTACGCGTCGATGGCCACGTCCGCCAGCAGCGTGAGCAGCTGCTGCTCGTCCACGACGCGGCGGCCGTGCGTCGCCAGCGCCGCCTCCACCACGCGGCCCGTCTCGGCGGCCACGCGGCCCAGCTCGGCGGCCACGGGGCGCAGCGCCGGCGCCACGCACGCGCCGAGGTCGGGCCCCCGCGCGAGCCCCACGGCCGCCGACGCGCGCCGCCCCGCCTCGGCGAAGATGAGGCCGAGGTTGGCGGCCGGGCTCTTGAACGCGCGCTGCAGCTCCTGCAGGTGCGAGCCCGCGTGCTGCATGCCTGCGCAGAGGGGGGCGGTGGTCAGGGGGGCGGTGAGGGTGAGGGCGGGGGCGGGGCGGTTGGTACGCACCGGTGAGCGCGACGAACAGGCGCAGGATGTCGTTGGTGCCTTCGAAGATGCGGAAGATGCGCAGGTCGCGCAGCACGCGCTCCAGGCCGGTGGCGCGCATGAAGCCCATGCCGCCGAGCACCTGGATGGCGTCGTCGACGACCTGCCAGGCCGCCTCGGACGCGAACACCTTGGAGATGGCGGCCTCCAGATGGTAGTCCTGCGAGCCGGCGTCCATGTTGCCGGACACCATGTAGGCCACGCTCTCGGTGGCGTACTGCAGCGCCGCCATGCGCGCCAGGCGGTCGCGCACGGCGCCGAACTCGGCCAGGCGGCGCCCGAACTGCACGCGCGTGGCGGCGTGCTCGGCCGCCACGCGCAGCGCCGCGCGCGCCGTGCCCGCCATGGCGGCGCCCATGCCGAAGCGCCCGTTGTTGAGGATGTTCATGGCCACCTTGAACCCGTCGCCCGGCGCGCCCAGCACGTTGCCCACGGGCACGCGCACGTCCTCGTAGTACACCTCCGTCGTGTTGGAGCACTTGATGCCCATCTTGTTCTCGGGCGGGCCCGACGACACGCCGCCGAACGACCGCTCCACGATGAACGCCGTCACCTGCGGGACACACGGCGTCAGCGGGGCGCGGCGCTCCCCCCCACCTCCGCACCCCCACCGCCACTCACCTTGTCCACGGTCTCGCCGTCCCTCTCGACGGGCGTCTGCGCGAACACGGTCATGATCTCGGCGACGCCGCCGTTGCTGATCCAGATCTTGGAGCCGTTGAGCACGTAGTGGTCGCCGCCGGGCGCCAGCACGGCGCGCGTCCTGCGGGCGGGCGGGTTTTGAGCGGGCGCGGGGTGCGGGCGGGGCGGGGGGTGCGGGGAGGGAGGCACTCACTTGATGGAGCCGGCGTCGGAGCCGGAGGAGGGCTCGGTGAGGCAGAAGGCGGCGTACTCGCCGGCCGCCACGCGCGGCAGGTAGCGCGCGCGCTGCTCCTCGCTGCCGAACAGCAGGATGCCCTTGAAGCCGATGGACTGGTGCGCGCCCAGCGTGATGCCCACGCCCAGGTCGTGCGCGCCCACGATCTCGACGAGGCGCGCGTACTGCGTGTTGTTGAGCGCCAGGCCGCCGTGCTCGGCCGGCACCTGCAGCGCGAAGGCGCCCAGCTCCCACAGCCCCTGCAGCGTGCGCTCCTCGATGCGCGCCGCCGCGTCGTTCTTGTCGGGGTCGTTCACCTCGCGGAAGAACTTCTCCACGGGCGGCACGAGCTCGCTCAGCGTCTGGCGCTGGTCGGCGGAGAGCGGCTCGGGGAAGGGGAACACCTGCGCGCCCTCCACCCGCCCGCGGAACAGGTTCATGGTGAAGGAGGGCGAGGGCCGCGCCGCCCCCGCCGAGCTCGCGCCGCGCCGCCCCCACCTGCTACACCATCACCTGTCACCATGGGCGTATACGAGGGGGGAGGCAGATGCCCCCTGGTATTTTGGAAACAATGTGCATAGAAGGGTAGGTATCGAAAAAAAATGTTTTTTCGTCACGCAAATATGTCATACGACGTTTTATTTGTTGGCCGTTGGCGAACAACTGATCGCCACTGCGGACGCGAGCTGAATGCATTGGTTTGGTCCAGCCTATAGCAAAAAGAAAAAGCCTGCGGAATAATTTTTACTTGTTCACAAATTTTTTCAAAAAGTTTGACGACACCGTTGCTTAGTTGGTAGTGACCCTGCCTACGAAGCTTGGTGTTCCGGGTTCGATCCCCGGCCGGGGCAAATATTTATGATGAACACAAATGTTTGTTCTCGGGTCTTGGATGTTGTGATGTCTTGTATGTGTCCATGCCACCTGCGACACAGGGAATCCTAGTGCAGGGGTGTGAGTGTGTGAATGTTTATGTTTATGTTTATGTTTTTTTAAATTAGCGATGCACTTTTTTTTTTTAAGGCAAAGGCACCAAAACAGCCAGTATTACTAATAAAGTAAATAAATATTTTTATGTTTTGTTACCTGATAAACGGTTGTAATTTATGGTCAATATTAATGAAATTAAAAAATTAAATGTTAATTTACTATATTTTATCTACCAAAGTTAATTTTATTAATAAAATGTTGACCACTTTTCTGACATAAAAACTCTGCTAAGATTTAAAAAAGTAAGTACAGTTTGTTTTGTAGAAACACGCAAGCTCCAATACTTTGGTCACATCATGCGTAATGACAAATACAAACTCCTTCAGCTCATCATTAAGGGTAAAATTCAATGCCGGGGGCAGACACCGAATGTCTTGGCTCAAAAACTTACGACAGTGATATGACACAGTGACAAGAGTACAGCAGGGGAAGCATCAAGTTCCGAGCCACGTGTCAGCCAGGTGTCATGTTCATTTGCCCGAGATATATGTAATTTAAGATGTATTATGTACCTGCAGTTTTATTTTGTTTTAAATATTACAATGTCACAACCATAATACAATTTCACATTCCCGCCAAAACTAGTTTGTTGAAAATTGACATTCTAATAAAATTATATGTTAGTGTTCTTTATTTGAAAAGTTTGATATACTTACCTACCATACATCTTTTACAAAGACCAATGTTGGATTTGTTTGTGTCATAATTATTGGGGTCAGCCTAGCCTACAGTTTACACTTATTATTTGTCTTATGTAGAAGTAAGTATACATTCTTTGGATTATATGAGTATGTACTCCGTGTTGGGTAGGTCTACCTGTTGTGTTGTGTGCTGTGGTTCCTGTTAGTGTTCTTGACCTACAAAGTTACCAAGTGTTTGCTATTAGTTTGTCCTAGTTTAGAGGTTGAGGTGCAAAGTCCAAGGCGCTCGCTCGGGCGCGGGCGCTCGGCTCGCCCCACAACCCACTCACCTGGCCGGGGAAAGCGCCGTCGCCGCCGCCGAGGGCCTCGCCAGGCAGCGGTTGGCACACTTTACTATTTCAGATCCTTTCATTCTGAAGATTTTTACTACAATTTTGAAAATAACAAAAGCTCAAAGAATATTTCGATGTATCCGCTTGGTGTACCAGTGTATTCAGTTCAATTTAATTCCTTTTAGTCTTAGTAATTTAAACGATTATGGTTATTTTTAACACAGATTAGTCTGATTTTTAATAAAAACAAAATAAACTGATAAGATGGTAGTGTACACAGATTAGTCAGAGTTGGTCAAGAGTTGGTAGTGTATCATTGCCACAGATTAGTCAGAGTACTGTCATTGCTCTACGGCAGTGTCCTAATTAGGGTTGCCAACATTTTTTGGTTTAAACATAGTATTTTTTTCAAAAAAAGCTATAAAAAATAAAGTACGCTTAAAAAAATATAGTATTTTCGTAGGGAAGAATAAAAAATTGACTGTTATATTTTTTACTATTTTTTTATTCTGATAATCATAAAAATATGTAATTAATGACACATATACCCAAATGTGATCGCAAATTTTCCAGCCTTTTGCTTATGTAATTAAGAAAAATCGGTTTATCAGGACTAAAAATCACGAAATAATGCAAACCTGACCGCGGCGAGCGAAGTGAGCCACAATTTTTTTACCCTTTAATTAAGTCCTGGAAAACACTCAAACAGTACCTTTGTACAAGTTAAAGCACAAAATGTGATTGTAGCGAGCACAGCGAGCCTACATAATTTTTAGGCTTTTGGTTTATTGAGGAAAATTGCTGTACCAGAACTTAAAACCATCCAATATAATAAACTTGATCGGAGATTTTTACGCCTTTAAAAATCACTCAATTATTCATAAAAATCTGTCAATCAGGAGCCTATATGTATATATATAAAACGTGTATATTTTCAATTTGTTTGTCGCGGCGAGCGCAGTGATCCACAAAAATTTTTCAGAGTTATGGTTGGAGTTATGGAGTGGGTCCTACTAGGACAAATCGCTTTATCAGAACTCACTTATTAAAATATATCTGATAAATATTACACATATTTAATTCAAGCCTGAAAATTACTGTACTAGGACTTGAAAACGCTCAATAGCAGAAATTTTTCAGGCGTGTTGTTTATAGAGGAAAATAGCTTTATCAGGACCCAACAAACTAGTAACAAATTTTGAGTGACACATTTTTCACGCCCTTTGTTAAGTTCTAAAAATCATTTAATACCACCCTTAGAACAATGCAGTTTCTAAGACTCTTTTAATGAGTCTTTTTGAAAAATTATTTATCTTTTCATAGCCAAGCTGACTCTAACTTGGCAAGAATTCAAATTCAAATAGTTTATTCATTCACTTAAACTACTTTTACAGTACATGAGCAGTAGAAGAATAGGTTTTTACTTCATTTATTTAACTATAGAAAAGACACGTCTTAAGGATGAAAAAACACTCGTCATTATTTTACATTTTACATGAGGAAAACGCAGTTTTAGCTTACCATTTATTAAGCCCGATCAATTTAACATTAGTAAATAAAAATGTATTTGTTTTTGAGATTGACAATACAATTTGCTTATTATTTTGCACCATCATTTAAATAGTTATTAAAAGAGTTTTTGAAAATTCAGTCTCGGAAAGTAGTGTGCTCAGAAGCTTCTAGGGGAGGACAGGAATATTTTTTTTTCGCCACCTTGTATGGGCGGACCCATACAAGACACGATTAACATTATAAACGCTTTCGGGATCTTCAGTAACCCAGTCAAACACTCTGTCCTATTCAGGTTTATATTTTTGGAGTCTTTTTTGTTGTTTTTTTTTTATTTTACAAGTTTTAGTGTTGCAAAATATAAACATTGATCTATTGTACCTACTGAAATATAGTATTTTCGCGTACTATATATTTCTTCAACAGTATATAGTACGGAGTTCCGAAATACAGTACAATACTATATATTATAGTACGGTTGGCAACCCTAGTTAATACTAATGCGAGTGGCTAATCTCAGAAAAAAGAAGTAATAAATAAATATAAATAAAAATTTGATTATTAAAAAAAATGATTTTTTTTTATACTTATTTCCCCATTTGGGGAGGCTAAAGTCTTATACTGCCTTGTGATACGTTTATTATTTTATAGTAATTTATATTCCATACGTGAATAATTATTGTTTATTTTTGTCATCGGTCAGATAGTCATTAATTCAAGTCATGCCCCTGTAAAGTGGTGGTGGTGGCGACTTTACTAGAGGCTTCTATGGAGTTTTGGAGGCAGCACGAAAAGTCACGTTTTACAGCATTAAACTATTCACCAACACTCATACACGTTCACGAGCACTTAATGGGTAAAAAATCACCATTTTTACACTCTCAAAGATGCCGCCATCCCTAATTCTATATCATCATTACTACTTATGTAGTTCTTTTTTATTTTATGTAAATTGATAAAAGAGAAAGAAAACTTTCAACTCAAATTTATATGCAGCTTATATTAAATAGATGTATAGGTACCTACTTAGTTAAAATAGTCTTAAATTTTATAGTTTAATTTGTAATTTTAGCCTTCATTCATTTATTTCTTCATTTTATACTACGTTTACTCATTTATTTCATATAGGTAGGTACAAGACCTACCTATATGAAATAAATGATTTTTATAATTTTTTTATCCTTTCATTTTCACGTTCCCGCCAAAAATCCTAATAATTCGAGAGGTCCGCGGGGCCCTTATTCATCAGCTGTCATTAGATCTCGTTATCGAATAAAACGGTCAAGAGGGAAAATAAATGACGTTATCAGAGGATTTCTGTCGTTATCGGCGGGGCTATTTGCTAAGCCGTCATTAGTTCTCGTTATCAGATTGAATGGTCAAGAGGGGGAAAAAAATGACGTCACCCGAGGATTTCTGTCGCTATCGGCTTCGAGAGGTCGGCCATTTTCTGTCAGATTTGACGTACCATTCGATAACGAGAACTAATGACGGCTTAGCAAATAGCCGTACACGATAACGAGAACTAATGACGGCTTAGCAAATTTATAGCCCTGCTGAAGGGGCATGACTTAACGACTATCTGACCGATGACAAAAATAAATAATAATTCACGTATGTAGACACCTAATCCTTTGTAAGTTCTTCGTAGATTATTTCTCTAATACTTATCGGAGTTTATGTTATGTTTCGTTTAAGTACTAGGAATGATAAATTACTATAATAAAAATAATAGACGTATGACAAGGCAGTATGGTCGTTATAAGACTTTAGCCTCCCTCCCCAAATGGGGAAATATAAAAAAAAAATCATAACAAAAAAAGTTGGGGGTTGTTTTCCTCTTCCGTTTAGTTTTCTTTTCATAATTTATTTTTCTTATTTATTAGAAAGTCTAATGTTTGAAATGATCATAAATTTGTTAATGTCCTTATTGGCAATAAAGAAGGTGTACTTGGTGGGAATAACGCTGGTAGCGGCGTACATTACCTATTACCTGCTGGACGCCGTGAAAGTGAGTCGGAGCCCTGTCTGATATGTGATAATTGATAACAAACAAACACAAGACTTCATCATCATCATCCACAGCCCATAATTGCCCACTGCTGGGTGTAGGCCGTCTTCTGTACACGCTGGTCTTGTGCTTTTCGCATCCAAAAGTTGCCCACAAAAAGTTTAAAGTTGCGAAAACTCAAGACTTAGGTACCTACCTACTGGAAAATATCAAAGGTCTTCCTTTTATTTGTGACTGTTACTTAGCAAAAAATAATCCTATGTTGAAATCTTTTGAGCGGTATGATAAAGCTACAGGTGATTATTTTTCTAGTGTAACAGTTTCGATTCCCGGTTCAACCATGTAATTATTGAAATATCTATGAATGCAGTTTAAATTAAATTCAAAAAGTCTTCTTTCAGTAAAATGTTCCATTTTATTTATTTATTTACATCTACAATATTCAAGGTACTTTCCCTCCATGTGGCATATCTGTGGGACGCCCTGTATAAATTTGTTACCTACAAAATTCGAAGACTTATAATATGCACTTTGTTTGAAACTTAATTTCAGCGCATTTATTGAGAAAAGTACTATACAAGCCTTGGCCGCAACCAGGCATCATATTATGTCACCATGCTCGTCCTTATACGCCTGGCATGCAGGCCGCTGCAGTAATGTACTATTACGTAGCTGGTTAGGAATCAGTTGGTTACCAAAGTGGCTGAAGGGTTCCAGGCAGGGTTCAGTGGAATGATTAGGTAAAACATTATTTAGCTATTCAGGAGAAATGAGAAAAAAAAAATGCGTGTGCGTGTGTGTGTGCAGAGGCCGCTTGTGGTGTGCGGCGACGCGGAGCTGGCGGCGGCGTTGCGCGCGGTGCCGCTGCTGCGCGCGCGCTATTGGCCCACGGTGTGGTGCGTGGAGGCGCGCCTGCAGACGGTGCTGGGGTCGGCGCTGCGCTCGCTGCTGCTGCCGCGCCGCGCCGTGGAGCGCGAGGTGCTGCGGCTAGCGGACGGCGGGCAGGTGGCGCTGGACTGGGTGCTGCCCGCGCCCGCCGCGCCCGCTGCGCTGCTGCTGGTGCTGCCCGGGCTGACGGGCGGCGCGCAGGCCGACTACGTGCGCAGCGTGGCGGCGGCGGCGGACGCGCTGGGCGCGCGCACCGTGGTGCTCAACTACCGCGGGCTGGGCGGGCTGCCGCTGACCACGCCGCAGCTGTACAGCGCCGTGTCGCACGCGGACCTGGCAGCCGTGGCGCGCGCGCTGCGGGCCCGCGAGCCGCGCGCGCCGTTGCTGGCCGTGGGCGTGTCGCTGGGCGGGCTCATCCTGGCCGGCTACCTGGCGGCGTGGGGCGCGCGCGCTGAGCTGTGCGCCGCGCTCGTGGTGTCTTCGCCGCTGGACGTGGAGCGCGCGGCCGCGGCGCTGGAGGCGTCGCCGCTCAACCTGCCGCTGGCGTGGCACATGGCGCGCAGCCTGCGGCGCACGGTGCGCGCGCACGCGGCGCTGCGGCCGCACTGGGGGCGCGTGGCGGGCGCGCGCTCGCTGCGGCAGTTCGACACGGCGTTCACGGCGCCGCAGCTGGGCTTCCCGTCGGCCGAGGCGTACTACGCGGCGGCCACGCTGCGCGGGCGGCTGGGGCGCGTGCGCGTGCCGCTGCTGTGCCTGTGCGCCGCTGACGACCCGCTGCAGCCGGGCGCGGCGCTGCCGGCGCGCGAGGCGGGGCGCAGCGCGCGCGTGGCGCTGGCCGTGACGGCGCGCGGCGGTCACATCGGCTTCCTGGAGGGGCTGCGGCCGTGGGCGCGCGCCGAGGATCAGTACATCGCACGGCTCACGCGCCAGTACTTCGCGGCGCTGCTGGCGCGCCCCGCGCTGCTGCACCGCGCGCCCTGACGCCACACCCCCCGCACCGCACTCACCGCTTCGTGCCTTCCGGAAGCTAGTTCCAGTATTATATTATGTAGTTTAAATTGTGTTATTTGTTATGTTTTACAGTTGTTTGTATAATTATAAGCACATTATAAACGTTGACTTCATTAAACAGCGTATGGAAAAGTATCTTAAAGGTTTTGGCTTTCTTGAAATCATTCGAGGAGCGCATGATGATGACGATCAACTCGACATGCCCATCGAAGAGAAGCTTAGAGTCGTGATGCACGCCAGGGGCCCTACTTCACTTAAGATTACTAGATGTTGACCCTTTAAAAAATAGTTAGTTACTACTAAATACACATAATGTACTAAACATTTAGAAGGATCCGGAGAAGGATTCTGGGCTGTTAACCTTACAGTACATGTCAAGACACGGGTCTACAGTCTATCTGTTCTGAGTGAGACACCTGCTACTGCCGCCACACGGGTCTACAGTCATAACCAGTATTAGAGGTTTTGAAAAAGTGGATACGTAAGTAGTAAAGATGAAAAAAAAAATGATTTAAGTATTTGGGTAAAGTTTAATTAATAAATAAATCAAATCAACTCACAATCGGAACTATTTGACGTATGAATGTGACGTCGGCGGCGTCACTCGTCCAGGCCGGCGAGCTCGTGGCCCAGCGCGTGCGCGAACGCCAGCACCAGCTCCTCCGCGGCCGCGCGGCGCCGCGCGCCCGCCAGCGCCGCCACACGCCGCGCGCCGCCGCCCAGCGCCTCCAGCGCCGCCGCGAACCGTTCCGCGCCCTCCACGCCCGCCCCCTCGCCCTCGCCCTCCCCGTCGCCCTCACCGCCGCCGTCTGACGACGACGAAGAGGCGCGGCGCGCGGGCGCGGGCGGGGGCGGGGGCGCGCCGCGCGTCAGGCGGCGCAGGCCGGGCCACGCGTGCGCCTGCAGCGCGGCGCGCACTGCCCGCAGCCCGCGCGGCTCGTCGTCCGCGGCGTCGGGCGCGGCGTGCAGTGGCACGGGCTCGGCGCGGCGCCGCGCGCACAGCTGCAGCAGGTGCGCGGGCACGTCGCGCGCCGCCACCGCCACCACCACCACCTCGGCGCCGAGAGCCGCGTCCAGCCGCCGCGCCGCCGGCCCGCCCTCCGCCACCTGCACGACACACTCCGGTCACGAGGCGCCGTGCCTGCCGCGGCCGGGGCCACGAGGCCGCAGGGGGCGCCGCTCACCTCGTCCTCGGCCAGGTGCACGAGGAGTGCGTCGGCGCGCGGGGGCGCGGCGGCGGCGAAGGGCGCGAGGCGCACGTCTGCCGTGTAGTACTTGTTGCGTATGCGCCACACGCGCTCCTCGGCGCCCGCGCCCCTCTTCACCTCATCTGTGCAGTCCTCTTCCCCGATTAACTCTAGAAAATTAAACATTATACAGGACAGGGCAGCTCCAGACCCAGAGGGGGAGGGGCAGCCCGAATTCCGCCCCCGGGCGCCGAATTAAGGGGCACCAAATTCAGAGTTGGCAGATGAATACACATTTAATCACTAAAGCAGCTTTGACAACGACACCAGAACAATACAACAACCACTGACACATCTAGCCAGTGCTTTAAGCACATTAATTATTTTGTGCGGGGTGTGTACTGCATAGGCAGGCATAGGTCAGCAACTGCACTCAACCAAGTAGATAAGTACCTACTTCAATGTAATAGATCCACACTAATAATTCAACTTGTATGAATTAAGTTTCACCATATTTTTTTATTTAATATAGCTTTCACTGATGTGTCTATGTCACACAGTGTTGGATAATTTTGTTTTTTTAGAACTTTCTAGTATGTTATGCCATCAGTAATCTGTAAAATCTGGTATTATTATAAGTAACTACTAACTGCCTGCGATGATTTTCTGTAATGATGAGGCTGAGCACGCTTGCTTCGTTCGCGTGTGGGCGCGCAAAAAAATAAACCTAATAACCTACAGTCTACCGTATTTTCTTTAGTCAGGTTCTGCATCAATATCATGGAAACCCTCACACATATATGATATGGCCAAATGTGGATGGCCATATCATTAAACGTTGACGTTCCTGTTATAGCAATTTGCACTAGTAAACTAAAGGCCTCAAAAATTTGCGGTTCGCTTCAATCTTAAGATATGTTTTCAAGTCCTGATAGTGATTTTCAATCAATGGATAAATCCAATCGGATTTATCCTATTGCGTGTTTATGGGTCCATAATTAGGCAGTGGTTTTCAGTAACAACAAAAAATAAGCAGTAAAAAAAGTATATTTTACACAGATAGAGCAGCCCTAGATCCTTCATTGTACCGTTCTTTCCGGGAGGCCTATGTCCATCAGTGGCCGTCTGATGGCTGAAATGATGATGATGATACAAGGTAAAAAATGTTAGTGGCATTTTTCAAGTAGATACCTACCTAGCACTTACCTACCTGTTATCAGTTGAGCAGCATCGTTTTGTGTTTTAGCGCTGACAATGATAACTGGCAACGAGTCTAACACCATTCTTCCAATTATACCAAAACAATGCTGAGACGAACATAAAGATAGATAATATTAGAATAAATATTTTCCCAAGTTACGCTACCAATACAAAGTCTTGTACAAACAAAAAAAAAACAGAATAACTAGCTAGTCATGGAAAGTATTGCTACTTTTATTTAATTGTATATTTATTTTGGTAACAGCTCTTTAACATGTTATTTGGTAGTTTTTTTTAGTTCATAATTCACTGTTATTATAAGCTTTGCACATCAATTTGAACATAAATTATTGCATCGCAAACATAATATTATTGTTATTCAGTTAGATTTTTTATTCATAAGATGGCAGTAAGGTAACTAGACTTATGGCTACTTGCACCAACCTTAAAAAAATCCTAAACAATAACTTTACTCGCTAGGGAGATCTTTACGATCCAAATTCATTGCACCAACTATAAGTATTCATCTAACGCCTAAAGAATTCCTTAACTTTGGGAGCCCGTTTCTCGACCTCATAGCACTTAGAAATTCCCTATCCCAATGAGCCGTCATGTCATTTCTGTCAGAATACATATCTGTCTCTTTCACTCTTATTGAGCATACCTACTATATCAGTACTACTCTAAACCAGCAATGCCAGTACGTACTAAAAAGTTAGATTTACGTACCTTTTAACTCCTATTATAATTAAATTAAGTATATTTCAGTCAAATAACGTACCTTTTTGATCAGTTTTTGGTAGGTACATTTTTATGCATTAATACTGGCAGCACTGTATCTACCGCTAGAATTAAGATCCTGGCATTATATTCTTCACAGTTTTTTTGGTTCTTGAATCTTCAAACGTTTTTTACACAATATTCTTGCGTTGTCTTGTTGTAGGAACTCATTATAATTTATTTTCATCGGATAAATTCGCCGACCGTTTTACGTTGATTCTCTCACCGAAGGTCTCACCGTCTCGTTTCCCAAAATATCTGAGCTCTTTTTGTATGATTGTTTGACTGCTTGTCTTAGTTTATAATGGAGAAATACATTTAACATCGCTAAACACACAAATCCCGGAAATTATCATATTTTTTTTTGCTATCCAGTTTTGTTTACTTATATTGTGACAAAGTTATGTCAAGTATTCAAAAAACCATAGACAAGACAACATAAAATTCGTTCTTTCATTAATTTAATTCACCTATTTAAAAATCAACAGACTTGGGAGTTACATAGCGTGTTCTGTTTGGTGCAATGAAAATTGATCTAAGTAAAGTTTAAGGCAGTACTTATATTAAAAACATCTTATCAAAGTATTCGATTTTTCGACTTTGGTGCAAGTGGCAATTAAAGTAATTAGACCATAACTGTTAAGTTAGGTGATTTTATGTATAAAGCCTCCTTCAGATAGGTATGCGAACTACTTAGAGTAATAGAGTAAAAAGCAGAATTGTGATTGATAGATCCTAGAGATTCGAGCAACGAATGTAATGTGAAAATTAGTTATTGTAAACCTGAACTAAACGGCTTTCCTCTCAACATCCACGATGGATATTTAGCGTATCTTTATCAATAACTTTTCGCATTTTTAATAAGGAGTTTCGTCTTCTCTGCTGTGCCCTGACAGGGCCAATGTACTTGCCATACCTTATTTGTGATCTTAGTTAAGACCTATCACCATTATGTACATTGTTGCAATAAAGATTATGATTATGATTATGATTAAAAACAGGCAACCCAAAAAATGTCATGATATCGCAGAGTATTATCGTATTCTCTAATCTCAGACGGTAACAGGTAGCTATGTGTGATCACAGTTTTTTTTTTCTTTAGAAGAACCCAAGTTCTTCGGTTTTGGCTTCACATCAAAGGTATATAGCCAGTGTCAAGTAATTAGAGAGATTATTTTGTCATAAGTCAAGTCATGCCCCTGTAAAGTAGTGGTGGTTGCGTTGCGACTTTACTAGAGGCTTCTATGGAGTTTTGGAGGCAACACGAATAGTCACGTTTTACAGCATTACACTATTCACCAACACTCATACACGTTCACGAGCACGAGGATAAAAAACCACCGTTTTTACACTTAAACACTCAAAGTTATACAAGTTTTGTCAATTAATTGAATGCCGCCAATGCGCCATTTTTCATGTTCCCGCCAAAACTCCTGTGATCACAGTTCTATACCATGTTAAATATTATGTTTACACCGATTTACACGGTATATTGGGTATACCTTCTATCCCTAGTTGAGGCTATTTTAGCACATATTGGTGCATGGCACATATTGGTGCATGGTATCCTCTGGTATCTCTGACTAATCTGTGCTCACGGGTCAAATCTCAGTGGGAGCGGGGGGCATTATTCGCAGCGCAAAGATACAATAATAAAAGTACCGTACCTATAGTTAAATTAATAATAATGCTATATGCTTCCTGTATGCAACTGAAACATCAAGTATGATTATACCTAATATCTGACTCTGACTTGAAGGTAGTTGCTAGATTCTCAAAGACTTGTATTGTAGCTGATGATGAAGCTCTCAAGTGTTGCCAGTACGTACAAAAAAATCAGATTAACGTATATTTTATCACCACTTCTTTTATTGTTTCTCAGAGGAGCTAGGCACTCTTTCATTTAGATTCATCATAATAAATGATTTGACAACAGTGATTTTGGAAGGGACAAGGATTGAATCGTACCCAGCTGAGTTCCAATCAAATAATACCACAAATCCCGATCACCGTTTAGGTGTTTTTATTTATCTATTACTCACTATTGCTACATTACTTCTATAAGTTGCTCACGTTGGTATTTATAATTATTACCTACCGACCCGCTAGTGGTCTTCATACCTATGTAAAATTGATTTATAACTCTGTGGATAACGCAGTGGGCTATAATATAGTTAATGTAAGATGTCATAATTATTATTAAGAAAATGTGTATATTATAGTTGTTTGTTGTCCCAGATAAATAAAATAAAATAAAATAAACACGTTTTTCGTTGGGAAGCCTGGTCACTACTATCCAGCACTTAATCCTCTCCTTCTTCATAATGATTCTCTTATTCAAACTCACTTGTTCGACCAGGCAATACGGGACCTCAGAAACCATACAGATTGGATATACTATAATAGAGACAACTGTAGGAAACTTTAGAGTAAGTCACGCAAATGTCATGAGGGACTTAATTATCCAACCAAGTGTATTGTAAAATGGTTCTGTCGCTTTCGATCTACATTGACTATCTTTCAAATATAGTGTCATAAAATGTCATTGTTTTTGTTTATTTTTCAACGGGGTTTTGGATGTTTTATATTGTTTAAAACGTATTGAACTATTGTAAATAGTGAAAAAAATATATGAAATGTCGAATTGTGTCCTCGTATTATTATTATTTACTTCATTCTTCCGAGTCAGAAACTGATGTTAGATCAGTGACATTGATACCTTTCTACACTTTCAGTCTACGTCAATGTCACCTTCAAACCATATCGTACTATCAATGTCAAAAACTGAACAAACTACCTACACCTCTTAGCTAGAAAAAAAATATTGTTGCTTCCAAAACCAGTGAAGGACAGACGACAACCAGCTAGCTACAGACAGACCCATAACTCTGCTCCCCCACATAGCCAAATTGTTCGAGCGACTACTGCCGAGGCGTTTAACACACTTTATTGAACCGAGTCCGGAAAAAAATGGCTTCCGTAGCCATTACTCCACGACACTGCAGCAGACGCGGGTCATTGCACATGAGCTGAACAGCGAACGCTATACCATCGGAGTCTTTATAGAGATCAAAAAAGCCTTCGGCCGCGTGTGGCATCAGGGTCTTATTATTCAAACTTAACGCGTCTTGAAAACATTTCGGCAGCGATATTGAGGATCGTCGCGCCTTTCATAAAAGATAGGAATATCCACGTCACTATGGAACAGACTGACTCCCAACTCCAGCCAATACAAGCTGGGGTTCCACGAGGCAGATGTCTATCGCCAACACTTTATGCCTGTTTCACAGATGATATCCCAACACTTGTAAACTCAGTGCCTCTCCCTGGAGGAGGAGGTACTGGACGTTACATTCGCAACATTGTAGTTAATTGCCCACGACGTACACTGACCAACAAAGAGTTCATTACTTCTCTGGCCCGCCGGATGTATGATCGCGCTGACGCGTTGCCCCAGGAACTCCTGGACGCTGCAACCTCACCGTCTGGAGAGGTTGAAGGAGGACAGTGACGGCAAAACCACCTTCAAGCCCTAAGCGGCACAAGAACCGCAAACTGGCTGACGAAAAGTCCAACGAATTCAAGACAGCACCAAGGACCTCAGTCCTCATGTAATAAGGAAGTTTCCTATTTTTCATTTATATTTTTTTATATCACACTAAGGCTGCAATAAATCCTAGTTTTTATTCTTTATAATTATCTTCACTAATGACGAAGTTAATGAAGGTTTTCCTTACCATTTTGAAATTATATGACGCGTCCGGCCGGGCAACGCGCTGTGACGTCACAAGTCTCGCTCGGCTCGGGACTGGGCGACTGTTTGCCGCAGTCCGCAGTTCGCACTTGTTCGCTCGACACGACAGCAAGCTTATTATTATGGAAACTAAATATGAAATTCATTATAAATACTGCATCGTGCCTAAGTGTACACACACAACTGTAACTACCCCCGATAAACATTTGTTTACGGTGCCAAAGCAGAAAAAAATAAGAGCTAAGTGATCGGGAATGATTCGCGCGGAATTTTAATTTCGTGAGGGTGATATTAAAAAATTCATAGCTTCGTTATTTTTTGAGTTATTCAAGTAATTTGTTTACTATTATTAATGTAATTTTATTATCTCTAAATTAATATATTTTATTTTTGTTTTTATTCGATTGGAAACTTCCTTAATCGGGTCTAATGACCTGAGGACTGTAGTTGTCCCCGAAAGTTGAAGTCAGGGCGAAGGGTTAACACTTGAGGTCCTTTCCTGCTGTCAAACCGGACTGTGGAGGAAGTGGAGGAACCGATGATGATGACCTCTTACTTGCTAGATAGAAGCTTCATATAATTCTCAAAATTATCATGTTTTACAATGCAGATGACATGTTTAACACTCGAAATTATGATACAACTTACACAACGTATTTGATAAATTAATTAATTACATTAATTAGGCATTTATTAGGACAGCCCTCGTAGTCGTACTTTTTTAGATACTCATACAGGCAACGCTACGCCCCAGGATTGGTCCTAAGTACGTAGTACTCTGACTAATCTGTGGTCCAAGTCTATGCCAGGATTCCCAAAGAGAATATAACCACTAGAATATAACCACTACGTTTAAGAGACGGAACTTCCTAACAAAAAAAAGTCAATGATCATTGACGTCTATGTCAATGTCAAACTGAGGGATACTGTCCATTACCAACAAGATAACAATATAATCGTCAAAAAAGCCTTACCAATATGAAGAAAAAAAACTAGTGACGTCCTGCCAAAATAATCGATAGCTTACGTATCGATGCCTGTTGTAATTAATTTAATTGAATCAGTAGTGATTTAAAGTCACACATGTTCATTTGAATATAAAATACGAGGTTTCTAACGTTTTATTGAACAAAATTATTTTATGTTCAAATAATCATTGTGTGGCTTTAAATCAGATTCATATATTGCTTTGCTACTGATTCATAGGTACTTTCTACTTTTGTCTGAAATCTACCATTAAAATAAAACCAGTAATTAATCGGAAATATCAGAGGTTGGTAAATAAAAATACATTACATCTCAAATGAACGCATTATTATAAGTTCTCCCGCTGCTTCGACAGCTAATCCTGGACTACGTTCGACTGTCCCTTCGCATATTTCAATCCTGCAATTTACAATACATCAATTGGGCTGTTAGCCCCAAAATTCTAGTAATAATTAAATCAAATTGTGTTAACTACAAGTTTATTGTCAGATTTGGAACCCTGTAAACAATTATTTTTACTGACCTGGATGTATGTTAGAAACCTCACATTTTCGTCGGAGCGCGAGGAGCCTGCGCCCGAGTTGATCCCGGGCGAGCCGCGATCGACAGATAAGGCTCGCGCTTGAGGCTAGGCTTGCGTATGAGCTTGGCACCGAGTGCATACTTCGACAGACCATTGTACTCCTGCTGCTTCCACAGCCAGTCCAGGGCCACGTCTAGCCTATATATTTTGGCAGGACGTCACTAGTTTTTTTTCTTCATATTGGTAAGGCTTTTATGACGATTATATTGTTATCTTGTTGGTAATGGACAGTATCCCTCAGTTTGACATTGACATAGACGTCAATGATCATTGACTTTTTTTTGTTAGGAAGTTCAGTCTCTTAAACGTAGTGGTTATATTCTCTTTGGTTGCGACAGCCGAGGATTCCTGTGGTTTTGATTAATTCTTGTTGTTGTAAATTACTAGTAAACGTAGTGGTTATATTCTCTTTGCTAGTAGCGAGCAGTGTAAAACGTTGGTTAAACGTAGTGGTTATATTCTCTTTGTTTGTGACTTGAAATTTTTATTATATTTAACGCTCTAGTTAGGTAATACTATTATTTTTAGGAGGTAGTGAAGTTTTGTTTAGATTGCGCACTTAACGCGGGTAATGCGCGGGGGCGCCGGCGGACGAGCGGCCGGGACGCGGTGAGGTGCGATGGATAAGATCAAGTCGTGGACGGAGGAGGACGAGTCGATCATTGCGACGAACACGGACGCGACGGAGTGCAAGCGCAGCTGCGTGGAGCTGGGCTACTGGGCCGACCCGTACATCGCGCTGTTCGGCAAGCGCACGCGTGCCGAGCGCCGCGCGCCTGAGATCCACCGCGGCTACTACGCGCGCGTCAAGGGTATCGAGATGTTCATACACCAGTTCCTGGAAAGGTGCGACGCCAAGTGCCAGATCATCAACCTGGGCTGCGGCTTCGACACGCTCTTCTGGCGGCTGCGCGACACCACTCACGCCGTCGGAAATTTTATCGAGCTCGACTTCCCTGCGCTCTGCGCCAAGAAGTGTCTCATCATCAAGCGCAACAAGCAACTGCTCGAGAAAATCACTAATGAAGGTTTGTTTACCCCATTCTTCAGTCTGTTTACACCTTACCCTATTACCTACCCCACTCTCCTTGAAATGGCAGCCAGGTCACTGTGATCTCAACCACCATCTAGTTAAGATAGGAACTATGGATATTGACATCTGTAGAGACCATAGAGCACATGATCGTTCTCTGCCAGGTTATAGAGGAGAGTAGGTTTAAGAAAGGATTGTGTAGGCTGCTAGACTCCTCTCCACCAAATGTGTCGGCCAGCTCTTTACTGGAATGGTGCTGTCAAAAACCCAGTATCCTCCTCAGTTACTTCAAGGAGCTGGGATGGCTGGGACATGGTTAATTAAATTTTTCGGGAGGCAATGCACAATGCACCCTTCAATAGGACGCCCCAGTGCAGATCGCTGTACCACCTACACAGAACAAGAATGGCAGCGTATAGAGTATCGGTTTCAGTGGATTAATAAACAAGCCAACCAATGGCTTATGATCTGTCACAATACAAAATCTGCGCCCTAATAGGAACTCGTGAAATTTTAGCAGTTCAAACATAATAGCTAAAGCCTCCTTATCAATTTGGCCATACTTCCTCTCGTGAGCCTGTAAAGTGCGTGACGCCATCATCGGTCTCTCCGATCCATCGTCCATGACATGAGCTATTATAGCTCCGACTCCATACTCCGATGAGTCACAAATTAGGAGTAGTTCCCTCTTTAAGTCATATCCCACCCTAGCCTAGGCCCTGGCGATATGGCCATATTTCTGGCACTTAAAACACTTTGCCTTAGCAAATGTACACTGCTCCCCTGCCTTGTGCACTCGTGTACAATGTTTGCATTCATTCGACTTAATTTTGCCAATATCCATTGGCTCGGAGACCGGAGACGAAGTATGACTCAGGCCGGAGTTCATATCCTCAAATGTAGCTTGATGGTTAATGCACATTTGAGCGGCCATTTCATACGTCAGTCCTTTGGTCTTCAGTAGTTCACGTCGTTAGCGCTCGTCCCACAAGACTAACACGAGCCTGTCCCGCAATTGACGATTAATGTCTGAAAAATTGCACTTCACACATAAGGTATTTATCGCAGCCACAAAGTCTTGCACGCTTTCACTTTGCAATTGCACTCGTTTATGAAATCGTCCGGCTTGCAATAATTCATTCACCTCCGGTTCATAAAATTTGTCCAAGACCTCTAAAATTTTCATAAATTTCACTTGCGTTGGGCGTATCGGCACTAACAATGATGCGATTAGCGCGTACATGTCCGCACTGAGACAAAAACAGGGAACGCATTTTGTCATCGTCTTTTGTTTCAGAGTCCCGCCGCGTCGAAAGCACATAGTAACTGTTCCTTAAAATCACACCACGAGTCTCTTTTCGCATTAAACTGCCCAGGCAACACAATATTCCCAATATTTAATGCCATTTTAGTACAATTGCAATTTATTTTCCGCAGTCGCCACTAAAAGAAACACGCCTTTTCGAGTTCATAACAAAACTAAACTTTATTGAAGTACCTACCCACAAGTAGATTCAGAATTATTTGACAAATACATAACATTTAGCATTATTACAGACAAAAAATATCAATTCAAAAATGCTAAAGCTTCGATGACATGGTTAGTTTACAAGCTACAAGCCAGCGGGTTCGTTTGTAGCTTATAAACTCGCCCCGTGTCATCCGCTTTTTTACAAATCTGCTAGTTGACCATCCTTCCTGAAAGCTTTTAAACTCGTCGGCATGTAGCTTGTAAACAAGCTCCGAGTCATCGAGGCTTTGGTCACTTACTATTTTAAGGAGCGAATGGCCTTAAAACATGACATAGTACCTTCATTATGGAGTAGGATTTTGACAGCACTGATCAAGTAACATGCCGGTCGACACATTCACTTGTTGTGTATGGTGTATAGTGCATAGGTATGGTGGTTGCAGACGGCGAGGTGATCATCCGCGGCGGCGACCTGCACGCGGACGGGTACCACCTGGCGGGCTGCGACCTGCGCTCGTGGGCGTCCGTGCAGCGTGCGCTGGACGCCAGCGCGTGGAGCGGCGCCGCGCCCACGCTGGTGCTGGCCGAGTGCGTGCTGGCGTACGTGCGGCCCGCGCCCGCCGCCGAGCTGCTGCGCGCGCTGGCGGCCGCGCACCCGCGCGCGGCGCTGCTTTTGTACGACCAGTGCAACCTGGCCGACCGCTTCGGCGAGGTGCTGGTGCGCAACCTGGACGCGCGCGGCTGCGGCGTGTGCGGCGCCAGCGCGGCGGGCGCGGCGCGCGGGCCGCCCGCCGAGCGCGCCGCGGCGCTGGCGGCGCTGGGCTGGGCGCGCGCGCGCGCGTGGGACATGCGGCGCGTGTGGGCCGCGCTGCCGGCCGCTGAGCGCGCGCGCGTCACGCGCCTGGAGATGCTGGACGAGGCGGAGCTGCTGGACCAGCTCAACGCGCACTACGCGCTCACCGTCGCCACGCAGGGCGCGCTCTTCGACGACATCGACCTCAACGAGTAGGGCGTGCCGTCTTATCTTTTGTGTATTCAAAATGTGCGAGTTTGTGAGGATGCATCTCTCGGATGACGGTGTTACAGACGTAACTCGGTCATGCGAGACCACTGAACTGATTTAACTGAAATTCATCATGGGTACACAGCCGTACACATCGTTTATAAGATTACCTTAAATCTTTTTTGGGTACAGTTCAGAAGCTGTAAAAGGACTAAAGACTACGTTCGCCGATCGGAGTGAAGCCGCAGCGAGTGCGTGGACACGGAACAGTCGAACACTGGATCGTCTCGTAGTTGTATTGTATTGTACTCGTGTTGTGTGTAGGTTCTATTCGATGAAAATATAATTACTAGATCGACGAATATCATTACTATACCTACTTACAATAAGTGTTATATATTTATTTATGATAAAATTCTATATTATTGCGATTCGTAGTTTGATTTATGAACCGATTTTGGTCCGAACAAGGGATGTTGCGAATATTCCGCAAATGCGGAGCGGAACATACACAATTTTTTTTTTTTTTTTTTTTTTTTTTTTTCGGATGGACGTTTAATGCAGTTAGCCGCAGATGGCTGTTACTGCGTCACCGGACTCTCGGCGAGCGCAGATGGCGCTCTGCCTTAAAATTTAGGTTGGGGCAAACAGCACAAGGGTACCCAACGGTGGGTCGAACCTCGGCTTGGACTGTTGCCAGGGGGATGATTGGACTATTGACCCAAGGCACCGTTAGGAATCGAACCTAACGATGTAGAGGGCCTGTAAGAGAGATTCCGACCACGCCGGCGCGGTCGGTAAGCGAATTGTGGAGTGTTACGTCTGTCGCGAGATGACTGCATTTCCGCCACCGGATTGGCGGCGGTGATGTCGTCATCTGGGTCGCCTAGAATATGTTTAGGCCTACGGAGGGATTTGACTACTGGCGGGTCTTTAGGATAGTCGGGACCGTTCGAAATGAGAGGATTCGGATGGTGGGGCGCGAGGTCATAATGCCGCCGGGCGGCGCGCTTCATGAAGTGAACAACGGACTCGAGATCGAAATCGCGGTGGAGGTCTATATTTCGCATATATTTAGGGGCTCCGGAAATTCTGCGCAAAAATATGCTTTGCACAGCTTGTAAACGAACTACGTGACGCGTATGACAAAACACCACGGAAGCGTATGTCAATATAGGACGAATGCAAGCTTTGTAAAGGGTCAACTTATTTCTAAGTGACATTTTACTCTTCTTGCATATGAGGTAGTTAAGGCGACCCATGATAAATTTAGCACGGTTCACCACGTTACGGATGTGAGGCTGGAAGGTTAAGCGTTGATCGAGCGTCACGCCAAGGTACTTGGCGGCCGCTACCCATGGAATGGGTTGATCAAAAAGCGTAAGCGGTTGGGATTGGCATCTTCGGCCCTTCCTAGAAAAGTACACTGCTGCACTCTTCGTTGGATTGACCTCAATACGCCATTTGCGGAACCAAGCGCCAAGCGCCTTAAGGGCGGCTTGGAGTCGAATGCATACATACACAATATGTCAAGGACAAAGGTTATATCGGTTGAGTGCCCTTGGCGGTACACACACAGCCGACTGTTACGGTTGGAATTGAAACGAGAGGTGGTCAAACTAAACTCTTATCTTCTCCTTCGGCCGAAAAAGATCCCAGTGACTGAAGACACGTTATTTTAGCGCGAACGATTCGCACAACGGACCATGGAGCTAGCCATGCTGCCATGCTCGGCACCACACTTCAACACGGGCGGTCACTTCTCAACCGATTCTCATAAAATTTTGTAAGCAAGTTGGATAATAGGTATAGATTTTTTTGTCCTCAATTTGAATGTTTAATTCCTTTCTTAGTACTCACTTTCAGTTCTTGACGAACACATTCTCAAGTTTCGTGGTTTGGCCTGTATGTTGTCTATCAGTCAGTCAGGTCCAAGTCAATATAAAATAAAACATACCTTAAATAATAGGCATTTTGAGTAGGTACTGAAACTGTTATTTAGGGGAAAAGTAAAATATATTTACCGTAAAGGTCCTCTCTTCCGACCTATCTATCTATTTTGGGAATGAACGGTGCGGTGCGGGAAAAATGAAACCTTCCGAGTTAATTAGTGCAGAATAATAATAAGGAACGATTAAACTTAAGGTACGCGGGCCCTCGGTCGCGGTCAGAGGCGATGCGGCGTCGTGGCGGCGGCCAGCGCGCGCCGCAACGCGCGGCGCGCCTCCGCGTCGCCCGAGCAGAACACGTGCGTGGCGTGCCGCTCCACGTGCAGCAGCGCGTCGCGGCGCGGCACGTGCACGATGCAGCCGCCCTCCGCGCCCGCGCCGCGCTCCACGCGCGCGCCGCCCTCCGCGCCGCCCAGCGCGCGCACCAGCGCCTCCACATCCGGCGCCGCGCCCGGCGGCCACTCGCCCGCGCCCGCCCCCGCGCCCGCCGCCCCCGCGCCCGCCACGCTCGGCGCCGGCAGCAGCTCCACGCGGTTGTCGCGCACGCGCAGCTCGCACGCCAGCGGCGCGGCGCGCAGGCCGGCGCGCAGCTCGCGCGGCTGCAGCGCCGCCGCCAGCGCCGGGTCGAGGTGCGCGCGCGCGCGCGTGCGGCGCACGGCCACGCGCCGCGCCGCGCCGCGCCGCAGCGCCAGCACGGGCACGTCGGCGGAGATGTGCGGCCGCGGCGGCGCGTCGGGCGGCGGCGCCGCGTACTGCTCGGGCAGCGCCAGCTCGCGCGGCCGCAGCTCGCGCACCAGCTTGTTGGCCTGCGAGTAGTTGAGCGACGTATCGATGGGGCAGTGGTGCGCCTTCATCGCGAGCGGCTGGAAGGGCGCCAGCGCCTCGTGCGGCGGGAAGTCGGGTTCGGTGAAGATGATGGCGTGGTGCGGGTCGGCGCGCCACAGCTCCACCAGGTGCACGGCGGCGCCGAAGCGCAGGCTGGGGTGGCCGCAGAACACGACGCAGGGCGCGCGCGCGCCGTCGTCCTGCGCCAGCGCGTGCAGGCCGGGCGCGGCGCGCAGGCGGCCGGCGCGCGCCAGCGCCGCGTGCGGGAACGGCTCCTCGGGCACGCGCGCCGCCTTGCCCGCCGACACCCACTCGGCCAGGATGTTGCTGTAGGCCAGCGCCGCCTCCGCGCACGGCCCCACCACATACAGCGGCACGTGCGCCAGCCCCTGCGCCTCCAGGTGCGCCGACAGGCACTCGAGCAGGTCGTACAGCACGCCGCTGGCGTACACGGGCAGCAGCACGCAGCCCTGCGCGCGCAGCGTGGCGGCCGCGTGCACGCACAGGTCGCCCAGCATGTGGTCGGGGTTGTGCGCCGGCGTCTGCGTCAGCGCCGCCAGCACCAGCAGGTCGGCGCCGCGCAGCGCCGCCTGGTTGACGGGCCGCGGGTGCGTCGTCAGCGTGGAGGAGCCGCTCACGTACGCCACCTTCTCGTGCTCCGAGCGCAGCACCCAGTTGGCGGAGCCGAGGCAGAAGCCGGAGGAGACTGGCGTGCACGTGAGCGCGCCGTACGCGTCCACGCGCTCGTCGTAGCCCACCACGCGCACGCGGGCCAGCGCGCGCGCCACGCCCGCGGCCGAGAACAGGCGGCGCCAGGCGCGCGGGCGCGCCGCGTGCGCCAGCGGCGGCGGCAGCACGTGCAGCAGCTCCTTCCAGCGCCGCGCGCCCGCGCCGCCGCCCGCGCCCGCGCCCTCTTGCAGCCACTGCACCAGCTCCTCCAGGTAGAAGCGGCCGATCTGCAGCGTGGGCTCGGTGGCGTACACCTGCCCCTTGAAGCCGGTGCCCTCGGTGACGTAGGGCAGCGCGAGCATGCACGTGTAGTTGGAAATGAGGATCACGTCCAGCTGCGAGAAGTCCACCACCTTGTCGAGCGGCGGGCAGAACTCGGGCTCGCTGTCCACGAACACGCGGCCGCAGCACTCCTTGAGCTCGCCCTCGAGCGGCGGCAGGCTGAGGTGCGGCGGCGAGTAGGTGGGCAGCGCGGCCAGGCGCGAGCTGGGCACGGGCGGCAGCGGCAGGAAGCTCAGCACCGAGTGCGCCGACAGCCCACAGTCCAGCATGATCAGCAGCTCCTTGAACGACAGCACGAAGCACGGCTTGGCCGGGTCACTGCTGAGGCTGTACTGGAACACGCGCACCGACCCCCACGTCAACACGCCATCACACCACCGACCGCTGGTGTGATGGTGCGTATACATACATAAATCATTGTTTAGTTGGGGGGAGGCCTTTGCCCTACCCATTACTATTAATTTTAAATTGCTATCATTATACACTACTCAACAAAGTCTAGGGAAAAAGGGTTCTCAATACTCAATAATTTGATTGTTGTCACATGGTACGAGGGTAACAGTAATTCACATACAGTGGTAGGATCTCATGCGAGCCCCTTTAGGGCACTACAATAGAAGGCTGGCAGACCGAGGTTTTGAACAATAGATAAGTAACACATTTATATTAATTATTTTTATTGAAGTATGTCAATTTAAAACAAATTATAATATCTTTTTACGGTTTTTTATAATTTAATACTAACGATTTTAATTTTATTTATTGGTATTTTAGAGTATATTTTTAATTCAACTTTGTTTTGCACCAAATGTTATTATTCATTTGGTGCAGAACAAAGTTATTCATCAATAAAAGCCGTGCGCGTGCATTATCCTGCATGAACACGAAATCTTGGCCGAACTGCTGGTGGTGGGGGACGACCATAGAGTGCTTTACCTGCTTAATGTATTGTTCTGCATTTAAATTGCCTCGTATCCAAACAAAATCAGTTCTTCGACCCAGGTGAATTCGCGCCCACAGTATGATTGTTCCGCCTTGGTAAGGATAAACTTCCTGAGGATTTCGAAGTTGACTTTGGCAACCGGGGACTCGCCAAACACGCACTCTCCTTGAATCAGGATGAAATCCGAAGCAATTTCATCAGAAAACAGAACACGTGCCTACTGATTATTGGTCAATCGCAAATGTGCGTTAGCCCACAATAAACGACGCCCTCGATTTTCACGTCGCAGAGCCAGAACTCTTAAAGGTCTGCGAGCGTTGAGATTGATTTCATGTTGTCTTCTCCTGGCAGTTTGGTCACTGACAACCACTTGGTGGTGGAACTGGAGTCTTCCTACCAACTGGCGAGCTGTAATCTGAGGCTACCTTCTTGCAGCATTTTGCAGAAATCGATATTGTCTCTGGGTGTGCGACCCTGATCTTCCTCGGTGACCTTCGACTACATCTCCTGTAGCCCTGTAGCGTGCCTATAATCGGCAAATTAAGCTTGGCTGTGTGATAACAGTGTCTGCAATATCGCGTTGACTGTGTCCAACATAACCACAGCCATAGACATCTCTTTCTGGGTTAAATGTCGACGTAACATAACTTAGCTTAGTCTCAAAAATGTCGAGAAAGTTGGCGGTAAGGGTTTTCAAAAGAATATAAAAAGATACATTGCAAAAACCACTTTACACTTTATGCTAGCGAACACCTTACTTTGCGACCAAGTTAGGTTTTCCCTCCTGATTTCAAAAGGTTTTACTTTATTGTTATAATTTATTGAATTTCAAACAAATTATTCAGCCCACATTTATAAATAGTGGCCAATACATTTTTTAATGAGTTTTTTTTAATTGAAGTAGTTTGCTTGTTCCCTAGACTTTGTTGAGTAGTGTAGTTGCTTGCATTATATTCATAAATAGATAGTGAAATATTCTAACAATAATTAAAAATTATTAACATAACAATAATACTAATATGAGTCGTATTATACTAATATAATACGACCCGCTAGTGGTCTTCATAACGCAGTGGGCTGTAATAATGTTAATGTAAGATGTTAAAAATGTATATTATAGTTGTTTGTTGTCCCAAATAAATAAAATAAAATAAAAATAATAAGTACCTATACACATAGATTACTTTTTTTTTATTTACCTATTAACACGACAAAAAAAAGGGCTTTGTCGATGTGCTACCACATCGCCCAATTGGAAAAAAAACAACAGTTATCTTTAACTAAAAAACAAAAACATGACAAACCTACCTTAAGAAAAATTTTGCTAAAAGACCATAAAGTTTTTTGGCTTCTTGTGACAAAGGTTTTGACAAAATGCTGTTGCATTGGCCCACATTGTAAATTTTTGTTGTACCAAAAATAGTTTGTCTTTCATCAGCGTTCCGCACACATTCCATCAATGCGTGTTGAACGTCATCGATTTTATCACATATGTCGCAATTTGGAGATATTACTTTTTTCATTAAAAATTCAAATTTATCGGATGGAATGTGTCCAGAACGCAGCCTGAGAGCAGTAACTAATACATTCCTTGTAAAATCTGATTGATCAATCCAGAGGTATGACGTAATTCGAGGTTGTATAGTTCGGTACCAGATACCTTCCTCAACAGACTTTTTATCAAAATATTCCTGCCACAGATCTCTACGGTGTGATTTAAAAAAAAATATGTATTCGGAATATAACAGATCAACTATCAAATCAACACCGTCAGTGATCGCTTGTTTTGCCAAAAGGTCGACTACATCATTTTCATCTATTTGAACATGTGATGGAATCCACTGTAGGATAATAGTTTTATGTTTAGATTGTAATTTAAGAACTGATTCCAAAATAATGTATGCAATCGGAGTGCCTCGCGCGGGCGAGGTACACCGAGCGAGGTGTTGCAGCGCACTCTTACAATCACTCAGAATTACAAACTTGTCGTGTTCCAAAGAATCTGCATAAGATATGGCTTCCGATATTGCAATTAACTCAAGGATAGATTACTTAGAAAAAAGATTTTTTTTAATTTGAATGAGGAGAGATTCTCCTTCCTCTCAGGCAGGACATTTAGAGCCATGTAGGGGAAGCGTACTCTGGACCACTTAAGTTACATGTGGTGTCCCACAAGAATCCATGCTCGGCCCAATCCTTTTGGAACTTTTTCTTATTAATATAGAGCAACTCATAAGAGTTAAATCTGTCACTTTTTAAGAGGATACAAAAGTTATAGGCAAACTTCATCCAAACGGACCTTAAACAGTATATTTCAGTGGACCCAGGACTCAAGAGACAAGAAACAAGAACTCAGTTTTGATAACTACATAAACAACAACCTGCTAAATAAATGTAAACAGCAGGGTCTCTGTGTTCATCTAACTTCAGACCTCAAGCGGGACACACATACTGGAATCCATGATGAAGCAAACTCCAGACTAGCATCATCAGGAAAGCTATCTCGTACATTAACAGAGATCTGTTTAAAATTGTACAAAACTTATGGGAGACCATTACTGGAGTACCTATTCATATCAAATCTGGAACCCCTACTTTACTAAAGATATTGATCTCCTCAAAAGAAAACAGCGGGGATCAAAAAAAATGGTATGCTCTAGAAAAAATCACATCATTGAAAACAAAATACTATGTAAACAACACAACCCTACAACAACTTTGTCTACCGGCAGACCTGCCTCAACATTCAACACAACGCCATGAGACGACTGCTAAGTGCTAAGAAAACGTACCAGTTTCATAATTATTGTTCTTCAAACCTCAATTCACTTCTAATTTTTTGCCGGTTTCAGAATCGTACATAAACATACTTAGCTCACAAATCAATTATTATTTTAAAACAAGGCACGACAAACGACACACCACAGAGTACTCTTTATATACGGTAACGACACACAGCAAATCAACAGCCAAGTATGTGTTTGACAACGCACTGCGCTAGGGTTCCAGGGTATCTAATACGATTATACGAATCATTGCGACTAATCGATTGAGGTTGTTATAAGTAGGGTAGGGTGGGAGTAGGGAGATAGTAATAATACTATTTTTCTAGTTTATATGGAGTTCACAAATAGTTAGAGTCCGGTGACGCAGTAACAGCCATCTGCGGCTAACTGCATTAAACGTCCATCCGAAAAAAAATAATCACAAATAGCCTTACATATTTGATAATTTGGTCAACTAAACTACGTATGGCGTACCTACGTATGGCATTAATTAATAAATTATAATGGTACTTCAGGAAAAATATCCATGCCAGCCAACACGACGGAATGAATATCCCATTTTCTTCTGTTTTTTCAAATGTCTGAGCCCGCGTCAGACCACTCGAATCGAAGAGAAGAGATTGTCTTCTAAAAATTCTACCAACAATATTTTTAATATTCTTTTGTGAATGCATACATTAAAAAATAGGATCTTACTTTACTCAATTATCCGTGTCGTCGAACATACCTAATCTACCTGGTAAGTAATAATAAGTAAGTAGGTAGGTATACTAGTAACTTAAAGAAAAAATAAATGATTGAAACTGACTGATATTTTCTTTTTCATAGACTCGGATCCCTAAAATCTGCTCCAAAATGTACAATAGCGAAATTTTGGTTGGACACGGAGTTTAGGCGGGAACGTGAAAATGTTAGGTCGGCGGTTTTGTTTATTTTTCAAAACTTGTATACTTTGATTGTTAAAGGTGTAGGTATAATAAACACGGTGGTTTTTTTACCCAATATGTGCTCGTGAATGACTGTAGTTTAGTGAGAATAGTGTAGTGTTATGCTGTAAAACGTGACTTTTCATGTAGCCTGTAAAACCCCGTAGAAGCCTCTAGTAAAGTCATCACCACCACTTTACAGGGGCGCATGTATGAGTTGACTTGACGACTCTGACTGATGCTAAAAATAAACATAATAATCACTTATGAAATACAAATGATACATTAAAAATAAATAAAAAACGCATGACAAGACGAGGCTGCTGGTATGGTAGAGCATAGTACTACGTAGTGGTTATATTCTCTTTGCATAGTACTATACTCTATGGGTAGAGCCCACTGATGTAGAGCCCGACTTTTGTCGTCTGTCTGCTACTGATGCTCGGAAATACCTACCTACAGCTATGATGCTACGCTACACGCTACACACTAGGGTTACACCCGTTATACATAGGTACTTATTCATACGGTAGGTACTTAAACATTATAACCGAGTGACGACACCGTGGCTTAGTTGGTAGTGACCCTGCCTTCGAAGCTTGGTGTTCCGGGTTCGGCCGGGCCGAATATTTGTGTGACGATCATAAATGTTTGTTCTCGGGTCTTGGGTGTTGTGATGTCTTGTATGAGTCCACGCCACCTGCGACACAGGGAATCCTAGTGCAGGGGTGTGAGTGTGTGAGTGAATGTTTATTATTATTATACCCTATAACAATCATTTTTGCTCATAAAAAATTATTTGTTACAATATATTATATTATTTAAAAAAACTATTTAAATAAACAGCAGAGTGAGGAACCTTCTCACAATGCGGGCCGACTCCTAATGAACCGCCTTTTGTATCTGGCCTTTGACCCAGCCACCAAGCGAGAGCCTCTTTAGGTACTGGTCGAGACTCTTCGCTATTAGTCCGTTCCCCGTAACGACTATCGGAACAATCGTCGTCGAGTCCGCATTCCACATGGCGGTAACCTCGTGAGCCAAATCAAGGTATTTGGTAAGCTTATCCTTTTCAGCTTTTATTTTTATTTTTTATTTATTTATTTAAGCGTACAAAACACATAACAATCATATATAAAATTATACGTTAACAAAGATTTCTGAGCTTGATTGCAACATAAACATATGTACGCACCACTAAACAACACATAAATACCGAGCAGACTACCTAACTACTTCTAACTTAAATAAGATCAGGGATCAACTAAACTAAACTTAAAAATAAATAAATATATAATAATACAATTAGGTCAAATCTGAGAAATTATATTTCTCAGATTTATATAACATAAACTAAATCTATCTTATGCTAAGAACTACTGAGACACTCTGGTCATTAGAGTGGCTCACATTATTAGCAAAATCGAATTTTACGAGTTTCTCGTCATGTGGGACTGTGATATCGATAAGGACTGCCCGGCGCGCGGCGCTCTGACCGATCTATCAGCACGATATCAGGTCTATTGGCGACAATATTCCTAACCGTGATGATAGATCGGTCCCAGACCCAGGAGAGCAAGGCACGATCGTTTTCGAGAACTGGCTCCGGTACGTAGTACGTACTATAGTACGGCACCTCAGGTCCTACAAAGCCATAAGGAGAGCAAGCTGCTGGTGTCCTATCCTGGCTTTATATACTTATGTCTGTACAAGTATGCTATTATTATTATTGGTTGGCATGTTTGCTATCGACTACAACTAATATTATAACCTAGTTTAAAAACGTGAATTATGTCCATTTAATGCAACCGTTAAAATTCTTCACAGTTTAATTAGGTATAATGCAATGCTGTGTTGCGTACCTATAACAGAGTTCGGTGCAGGCAGAGTCACTTCAATCTATCTCTGCATGGCGTGCTAGAATTGTTCTGCGGCAGAGCATAGCACAGCATTACTTGCAGCACTTGCAGCACAGGAGAGCGGCAGAGCACGAGTGGAGCCTGCTGGCGCTAGTGGAGCACCCCTGCCCTAGCCATGCTCCACCGCGCTCCGCTCTTCTAACAAATGTGCTGGTTCGAATTTATTAGTAGCAGACCAACTCTAATAAATCAAACAACTTACTTACCTACTTGTTTCATATCACAAATATAAACAAGTATAAACAAATGAATACCTACTGAATACACATAGACTTCCTAATTTGTATATACCTACATACAGATTGCGTCAATGCACCTAATCGTACCTATAAGCACTGAGGACTTATTACCAAACTTTTTGACAAGCGTATTTGTATCAAAGTCGTAACGGGAGAGTAAATTATCAGTTTATAAAAAAAAATTGTTAAACAAACTGTTGATTTCTCTGTGACGGATAGAATCAAGTTTGGTGGTGCGGCTACAGGTTCAATAAATGTGGCGGGTCACGCGACCGCGACGTCCACGACCTGCCGGGGCCCGCAGGCAGTCCGGACGCGGCGCGCGCCCGTCGTCCGCGGTGACCGTGGCCCGGCGCGTAGCGTCATCGCACCTACCTACACGTCCGCTATGTGGTCAGCCGGCGAGGTTCCGGCCGAGTAGCACGCGGACTGCTGCCCTGGACGGTCGCGTTCGAGTCGCACGTTTTTAGCGTTGTATTGTATTTGTTAGCCACCCGCGATCGCAACAGCTTCGGCAGCGAGCGCAGACGAGTGCACGCGCACGATGGAAGCGGACGGGGCGGAGCGCGGCTCAGGGCTGCGGCGGTGGACGCGCGCGGAGGTGGGCGCGCGCAACTCGATGCGCGCCGCCGCCATCGTGATCGACAACCTGGTGTACGAGGTGACGGACTTCCTGGAGGAGCACCCGGGCGGCGCGGAGGTGCTGCTGGACAACGCGGGCCGCGACGCGTCGCAGTGCTTCCGCGACGTGGGCCACAGCGAGCTGGCGCACGAGTGGCGCGCCAAGTTCCTCGTGGGCGAGCTGGTGGCGGCGGAGCGGCGCGCAGTGCTGCCTCCGCGCGCGCCGCCGCCGCCCGCCCCGCGCGACCCGCTCTCGCTGGCGACCCTGCTGGACGTGTGCGCGCCGCCCGCGCTGCTGGTGCTGCTGGCCGCGTCGCTCTACCTCTACCTGTTCTGACCCCGCCGCCGCCCCGCGCGCTTCGCCGCGCGCCGTCGACGCCGCCGGACGCGCCGTCCGCGCAACTCTACCTTCTGTTTTTTGTGCCGAGCCGAGGCAGATACGAACTTCGAACAGGGCAACAAAACATTTTTTTTATATTTCATCCTCGCTCGTAAAGTTTTATTTTAGGCAAGGTGCAGCGGGAGTAAAATAGCACTTTGGGCCCTAGGGCAGAAAAGTAATTGAGATGTTTAGTTTGTAATAGGTTTCATGGCAAAAGTTGAGAATTATTTTCAAATTTCGAATATCGTGTTAACATTGGATGGCTGCGGCTGCGTTTTCGGATTACGCAAGAGCCCTCATTTGTTTAATTTCCTCGCCCTATAATTATGTGAAAAGTTGCCTAGGTTTCGATTAATATCATTTCTTTAGCACAGGAGAAGAATCGCTTTTTTGTGTCTGTGATCTTTATGTACTTACAATATTGAAAGTAGAGCTGCAGCATAAATGTGAATGTTGCGCGTGCGTCGTGCAGCGGCCGACGCTCTTGCAGGTGACGAGTCTGACGACTGATGAACTGGTACTTACCTTATCGAACCTACGTACTCGTATAATAAGTTGTCCTCTGGCGAACCACGTGACAAAGATGCGCAGAACCAATTATGTACGAATTGCGTTCTGCGCATATTTGTCACGTGGTTCGCCAGAGGACGACTTGTTTGACGCTTACTATATCTACTACTTAATTATAGCGGCTGGGTGTAATCTAATAGCAATAGGTGCATGATGTATTCAGCATTCAATTCTTTCATTTATTGCCATATTGGGTAGGTAGGTTACATCTCAGGTCTTAATAAGTTGTCTAGAAATAAAAGTAGCTACACAATATTACACATTACACAATATTATATTTATATGGTGATAAGTTATTCATAAACATTAAAGCTAAGGAGTAAAGTTTTAGTTGTAAGTATATAATGTTCTGTTTGTTGTTGGAGTTATTCAAGATTTAATAGTCATACTCATATCAGAATATTTGTTAAGAAATTTTGCTAAATTGTTTGTATACTTACTAAGTACTTATGATATTTGTGACCATATTAAATAAAATAAGATTCAACGTTTGTAGTGGATTACCTTGAGTTACGCCGCCGCGCCGCCCTGTCCCTGCCCCCCCGCCCGCGCCCGCGCAATCTCAGGCACCTGTACCATGCCTGTACCTGTACCTGTACTTACCTTACCTACCTACTTACCTAATTACTTCACTGCCGAGTAAGACAGGATGATAATTACGAACTCAAAGCACGCACAGAAGAAAGACAAAAACAGCGTGCGTAGGAAAATTCTTAAAGCGGGGAATTCACTAGTCTAGACTAGCCGGACCTACCCGCGGGGGCGGGCAGTATGTACGGGGTGGGGGGCGTGCTGTCTGTCGCCACAATACTAGGTACTAGATTAATCTAGATTACTGATTCCTATACTCGAAGTACATGCCACTCAGCAGTTGACAGGAACTATCACAGAATAGTAGATTATGCACTAAGGGGATGAATCAGTGTCTTATGTTGCGGGTGGCATATTGAACCCTGAGCTAACGAGGGACTCAGTTAACTCCGGAGCAAAGCGAGGGAGTTATGTAGAGTCCTGAGTGACGCGTGGGGTTCAAGCTACCCAAGACGAAGACAGGCTTTATCCCAGAGGAGATTCACACCTTCTGCGAGGCAATAAAAAACCAGGGCTCCAGCAGCGAACACCGTCTTTTGTTTCACAATCTTTGAAGTCGCGCCTTTTTTCTTTTTTTATGAGAAATTCTGTTTATGGTGGCCAGTTCGACATTCGAACAAACCTTTTTACAATGCCGTATGGCCGTCGAATTTGACGTTCCAAATTCAAATCACATTACTACCCTTGGGAGTTTTGGGTCTTAATAAGTTGTCTAGAAATAAAAGTAGCTACACAATATTACACATTACACAATATTATATTTATATGGTGATAAGTTATTCATAAACATTAAAGCTAAGGAGTAAAGTTTTAGTTGTAAGTATATAATGTTCTGTTTGTTGTTGGAGTTATTCAAGATTTAATAGTCATACTCATATCAGAATATTTGTTAAGAAATTTTGCTAAATTGTTTGTATACTTACTAAGTACTTATGATATTTGTGACCATATTAAATAAAATAAGATTCAACGTTTGTAGTGGATTACCTTGAGTTACGCCGCCGCGCCGCCCTGTCCCTGCCCCCCCGCCCGCGCCCGCGCAATCTCAGGCACCTGTACCATGCCTGTACCTGTACCTGTACTTACCTTACCTACCTACTTACCTAATTACTTCACTGCCGAGTAAGACAGGATGATAATTACGAACTCAAAGCACGCACAGAAGAAAGACAAAAACAGCGTGCGTAGGAAAATTCTTAAAGCGGGGAATTCACTAGTCTAGACTAGCCGGACCTACCCGCGGGGGCGGGCAGTATGTACGGGGTGGGGGGCGTGCTGTCTGTCGCCACAATACTAGGTACTAGATTAATCTAGATTACTGATTCCTATACTCGAAGTACATGCCACTCAGCAGTTGACAGGAACTATCACAGAATAGTAGATTATGCACTAAGGGGATGAATCAGTGTCTTATGTTGCGGGTGGCATATTGAACCCTGAGCTAACGAGGGACTCAGTTAACTCCGGAGCAAAGCGAGGGAGTTATGTAGAGTCCTGAGTGACGCGTGGGGTTCAAGCTACCCAAGACGAAGACAGGCTTTATCCCAGAGGAGATTCACACCTTCTGCGAGGCAATAAAAAACCAGGGCTCCAGCAGCGAACACCGTCTTTTGTTTCACAATCTTTGAAGTCGCGCCTTTTTTCTTTTTTTATGAGAAATTCTGTTTATGGTGGCCAGTTCGACATTCGAACAAACCTTTTTACAATGCCGTATGGCCGTCGAATTTGACGTTCCAAATTCAAATCACATTACTACCCTTGGGAGTTTCATACAACATTGCTTTGCTTTACCTTGATGATAGCATGATATGTAGGTAATTGGACATTGTCGAGCAGGTGATGTGAAAAATAGATTTCTAGTACTCGTCGGTGAGGCACTTTTACGTCGTGGCATGTCCTGGGAATAGGTATAGGTAGTAAAGGTCGTAACCACTTACTACTGGCTATTGTGATTGGCGCGGTCGCAGGAGGTCGCAGGTGGTCGCAGGTCACGACGTCACGCCGTCACGCGGTACCGGTACTTGCCGGTACGCTTCAATGAATAGGCAGGTTCCTCTTTGCATTCATTTTCATAATACATAGATAATTTGGTAGAGTCAAATTCACAACTCCAAATAGGTAGGTTAGGTACTTTGTCATAATCAAATCATAGCAGTTATCAGTTCCAGTAGAGGTATCTACTTACTTACATAACAACTTTGTAGGATAGGTAGGTACCGTACCATTCCATCATATTCTCGATGCATTAATGTGTTTTGTTCGGATCTCGATTTAATGAGTTTACTGGTTTTCTCGAAAGATTCGGTTTAAATGAAGAATCTTGTCGCAATCAAAACGCAACAAAATATCATTCCCTCTATACGGGCGAAGCCGACACCGACGGCTAGTTGTGTAATAATGAGGAAGATCGGCGCAGCGTGGGTGTTCGAGCAGTTCACTCACGACTCGTTTGTTTACTACCTAATCACGACCGATAAGGGTCCGTCCGTATCACTAGAGGCGCTAGAGGGGAAGGGTAGAGGCGCAGGAGGCCCGCGTGTCTCTCCGCGCCTCTCACCACCCGCCAGTCGCGCGGCGCAGCTTCCCCCGCGCACGCGCATCGGTGCGAGGGCTCGCGTCACGGCCATGGCGGACGACGTGAAGAGGTTCACGCGCGCGGAGATCGCAGGTGGCGCGGGCGCCGACACCGTGTTCATCATCGACAACGTGGTGTACGACGTGACGGGGTTCCTGGACGAGCACCCGGGCGGGCACGAGGTGCTGGTGCACGCGCGCGGCCGCGACGCTTCCGAGGACTTCGCCGACGTGGGCCACAGCTTCGACGCCAAGGAGCTGATGCGCAAGTACGCGGTCGGCGAGCTCGTGGACGCCGACCGGGCGGAGGTGGCGCGCCGCCCGGCTGCCTGGGCGGAGCCGCCCGCGCAGCGCGCCGCCGCGCCCGCCTTCCTGGCCTCCTGGCAGCTCCCGCTGCTGCTGGGCGCGCTCGTGACGCTGCTCTACACCTACCTGCTCGGGTAGCACCTCGCCACCGCCTCGGACACCACTGACCACTCCCATTCCGAGAAGCGTTACACTTTATAATACGAGTATCATGGTTATCTCTAAGACATTTTACCTTATCTGTAAGACTATGTACTTTTAGGGTAAATATTTTTATAATATTATATGTTTTTAATTATCATTCTAAATAGATTATTTTGCGTTGTATCTTGTACCTCTGCCACTTCTACCGTAGGACACTTAATAATTAATATTATCTCAAAATGTGTATGTGTATGTACCAATGTATGTATAGCACTATAGCACGATCGATTAGTGACGAGTAGAGTGGAATGTGTGGTATGTAAATAGATATTATTGCGTGTTTCGGTGCTCCTTACCGGTTTCCTGAGACGACTGACCTACTCACTGTTTTGACTGACTCTACCGTATCCATTGAGGTACTTTTGATTGACTCAATGACTGTATCTTTAGTCTTTACCTGTTTAATCACAGAGTCCCAGAGCCAATATTATCGTGGATGTTAATGGCGGCATCCGTTAGCCAAGGTCGACCAAGGTGCAATCAATTTCCTTGGGACATGTGTCTTTAATAACTTGTAATATGTCTGTCGCAGGCATATTGCATAACTCGGCATTTTACAAACGGCGTCGTCCGTTTACAAACGCTCGCTGTTTTGTAATATGCCGAAGGCAAATTGACAACTTTTTTTTTTTTTTTTTTTTTTTACTAAATATAGGCTTGCGTTTGACCACCATCTCACCTGATGGTAAGTGACGATGTGATTTGACAACTCGTTCAATTCGACATTAGTTGAAATTGTAGGGTGAACATCATACAAAAAGTAGTAAGTACTTTTTTGCCGAGTTATACAATATGCCTGCGACATGTCCACCATTTTGTTTCGACGACGTGGTTTGCAAAACAGTCACCTTGTTACCTTGTAGGTACGAATTGCAACATTTGTACCTACCTAGGTACCATAATTACTTTTAAGTGAGTAGGTAAGTACCTACCTACTCATTTCCAGAGGTAATAATAAAGCATTGTAATGAACTTAGATTTGCTACAGAGAAATATAATGACAATTGAACTAAAAATTAATGGTACATTTAAGTTACGTTTATTTACTGAATCTTTTTATAGATACTCTCATAGATATGGAGGATGGTTATTGTCCACCGAAAAATTTAGAGATTTGAGGTTTGTGACTCTAGATCTATGTCTGTGTTTGTGACCTTTGCAAAAAAAGTTAATTAAGCCAAATTGTACCCCTGGTACTGAGTGGTTCAAAAATATCAGGAAAAAAGCTTATGGCTTAAAAGTTATTAAGAATATTGTATTGCTCCAAAAGAAGAAACTGGGTTCAGTGGTGAGACTATTGCCAAAAGAAAGACCATACTTAGTGAGAACTTTATAATACCTATTATAAAGACATAATTATACCTAGGTAGTATGAAAGCTAGATTATCAGAAAAAACATGGGGAAATGGGGTCTAGTCTAGTGTCATCACAATGGGTACATTGTGATGTACCCATTACGGGGTAGGTAAGGTATACCCCGTTGGTAGAGACAGGCGTACGTACGATACATAACTAAAGCATTGAAGGACTCCAATTCAAGTATTTTGTAGAAAATTTAAATGTGTTCCAAAAGCTGTTGATTGACAATGACAATGATATACTTATTATAAGTATAGTATACTATATATAGTAAGTATAACAACAAGAACAAGTTACCACAGACATGACCAATGCCCCCTCAGTGAACTCTTTCAAAAACAGACTGGAGAAACATTTAAAGTGCACTGCAGCTGACAAAAATAATCATGATATACACACATCAGCTATAATAATGTTAATAAAAATAATAATTAATAATTTATTGCAATTCGCCTGCGCAATCGTGTTCGTGCGATGACTTGCATTACGTGGTACATACACACAAAAAAAAACATTGCATTATAAGCTATTTATAGATATGTTCTTCACAACAATATAGTATTACTGACTAGCAATTCATCATCATCGCCGAGCCGAAACAGCTGAAGTCTCTACGACTTGAACTTGGGAGATGTGTTCCACCCGGTACACCCGGTACACATCCGGCTTTTTATCCCGATTCCACGCGGGCCAAGCCGCGGGCGGCAGCCGGTATAGAGGCGTCCCGAGACCACGGGCGGCAGCTGGTAGACATCAAAAATTTAAGTAACACCACGAAATAATCAAAAATGGCAGATAGGCTGAGTAAAACAATTTCATTTAAGAGAGAACTTGAAGAACTGACCAAAGTTCTAGTTCTCTCATTAGTAGTCGCTTTCCCCGTCCCACGGCCGTGACCATGAGCACCTGTAGGCTGTAAAGGTCGTCAATCGACTGTGGAGGTGGTAGAGGTAAGCTGAAGTACCGCCACGTTAGCTTACAGATTCATTATTATTGTCTGACCCAAGGGTTCCGTGCAGTTGCTGCGCTGCTTATTTCTCTAATTAATTTTGTAGGCGTTCGTCGACTGCTTTTGAAGTTACAAAGGAATAGTGATATTTTCGGGCGGCATACTCAAAGCCCTATAAAAAAAAGGACCACCGAAGTACTTACAATATTTCTCACAGGTATTTGCGGTTGTTTTGTTAGAGTGTTATGACAACAAAACACCAGTAGCGCTGATCATAAATTTAATAAATAGGTACCTAACAATGTCCACGCGTCCGTCGCGGGCGTCGCGGGCGTCGCGGCGCAACTCTGCCATGTTGTTATTATTAGTATTGAGTTGCTTTATGTTGTTGTTCTCCTTTTCTTTATTTTTTATGGAGCATTTTCTAAATGTAGGTACTTATGACTATCCGTGGGAACCTGTAATTGGCTCTCTAAAGCTAAACTATTGTCTACCTAGAAGTATAAAGCTGTCAGTTCTCCAATAAATAAATAAATTATACGTACACAACAACTCGACAAGGTAAATGCGACATTGTAGGTACGTAGCAGGTTTGTGGAGTGTGTACTCCTCACATGTAGCATCGATGCGTATGGCGACATATTTACTCAACCTACGATAGTGTGCAGCGGTCGAGCGGCGTCATGCCGAGGCGACATGCGACCGCACTTAACGCATTCAATATTACAAGTTGACATAATATATGAACATACATATTATATGTACTTGTATACCTACTTGTTATATTAAATGCGGAATCGGAAGTATGTACAGACAGCAATGGTGTGTAGTGATCGTTAGGGATGCAATATCCTCCTTAAAAAATTTCGATATTTTAAAAGTGAAATATTTATGGTCGATGTATCGATATTTTATGAACGATATTTCGATTTTTTAAGACCTTTTATATTATTATATAATCTAACGTAGTTATATAATTTTACGGTAACATAATTTTTTTAACGGAAATAAACAAATAGGCATGATAATCAAATATTATGTTAATTATTTTGGGATGTTTTGACATTATTTATTTTTACACATCTATTTTTATACCTATTTTAATCGAATAATTGTTAGTGTTTATACTAGGTACCATGTACATAATACCTACTGTAACGAAAATTTTGATATTTTTGTCAGTGAGTGTTAACCTCCTTTTTTTTTTCTATCTAACTTATTTGTTTTGCTAGCTTTAGATCGACCCATATATATAATATTTGTTAAATAATATACGCTCATTCTAAGTGAACTGTAAAGTTATTGATGAGTAATACATTTATGAATATTTACGAACGTAAGTACCTATTATTCCAATAATTCTTACGTTCGTTATACACAGTCGAGACAACAAATATCACATATGTTATCTATAGCTTTACTTCAGTTTATTCGTTTAATACTACTGTGTTGTGGTGAACGTGAAATAACAAACAAAACGATGGCTGTCGGCAGCCGGCGAGCGAAGAAATTGCATCGTTTTGCGCGCGTTTGCATTGCAGAATGAACGAGACGCTAAATAGATTAATCTACGGTTGTGACCGAGACAGGTTAGCCGGGACGGCACTCGCAACGGAAGTTGGCGCTATGACGAAATATCGTTCATAAATATCGCTCATGAAGAGCGATATATCGTCGATATTTTGGGTTTCAATATCGATATTTATGAACGATATATCGATATTTCAAAAATATCGATATATCGTTTGCATCCCTAGTGATCGTTCGTCTTATTGAACACTTTTGCAAACTGTACAGAACTGATGTCGGTGCTTGTCTTGGGTTAATTTTTAATAGAATAAATGTAAGTATTGTGTGAGTCCTCCCACAACGATACGGACAAGACAACTAACTGACAACTACGAGACGCCTGTGAGATTGAGATGGCTACGGGACGCCTACAGACGCTACGATACGGCTATGTGACTGTTACGAGACGCCTACAAACTACGACGATACAGCTACGTGACGTGACGACTACGAGAAACTTATAAAACAATAAACAACGCAGCGGCTACGTAACCATTCGAGCTATGGAACACGTGAGTCGTGAGTCAAAAACTGAAACATTCTATTTTTTTTTTATTGTCGTTGTTTCTTTTGAACATTTAATATGAAGCTTTGATTTTATAGGTATGCTCTATATAATTAATCAAAAATATTAAGTTTAATTAATTATTTTGTAACCTACCACTGTAATATAAATAAATAACGTTTGGGCGCTTGGCGCTTTTGAGATATCATATCTCTCTGCACATCCTGTTATTTTTATGAATAAATATATAGATAAATAAAATTCTTTAATAGAAAAGAAAAGAAAGAAAGTAGGCCGGCAAAGTAGATTTAACTCGAAGAAGGTTGTCAAAATAAGGTTCGAATTTCTAAGCATGTTTGAGAAATAGTAGGTACGTTGCTAGAGCGGCCGCCATTCCAAGCATTTATGGACGAACGTGATAAGGTGGCCGAGGCGCAGCCAAACCTCGTATTCGTGAGTCCATCTATGCCTGGTTGCGGCCAAAGTTTGTATGGTACTTTTCTCAAAAATGCGCAGTACAATTTGTATGTGATAAAAACAACATCAAGTATTAAATATTTTATTCGAAAACAAACTTATTCCGTTTATGTATACCTATAGTTATATGTTTGACATACACATATCTCTGTATCATACACTCGCGAGTCGCGCCCCCACTCTTTCAATAGACTTTATTGTAAAATTATCTTCTATAATATTTACATTTTTTTCTATACAAGACGATTTGTTTCAAATTTTATATTAAAATTATCTACAATTATCTCACTTAATTCTTAACTTTATAACAATTTATTATAGAATAAGTATTTATTTATACGAGACGCGGATTGGCGCGGGGCGGGCGCGGGCAAGTCGCTCGATGAAATTGAACGTAAATGGTTTCATTTAGAGGTGAAATTGCAGTTGCTTCCAATACTTGTGCTCGTGTACGCTTTACAGATGGACACTATTGAGTATCGGTGAAGATCATTCTGGCATTCGTTCAGTTTAAATTTGCTAGATTCTCGAAGGTTTAAATAGATTATGGATTGTACTCGTAGCTGGTAAGAAATAAGCTTCGATCGTCGAACTAGTTAGAATTTTTCTCAAGACATAAGTTAAGTTACATTTATTTATTTGCTTCAATGTAGTACATAAAGTAGGTAAGATGTTAACAAAGCTATCAGAGCGGTAAAGTAAATCATTACCATCCTTTTCAGGTTTTTCTTTTGAGACGTTAATTTTACTGCCTACATTCTGATTCTTACATACGGATCCAACCATCTGATTTGATAGGCGGCTTGACTCCGGTCCGCCCCTGACTCGGCACCTCACACGCCTTAGTCGAGAGCGTTGCACTGTCAAGCTCCTAATACACTGAAAATAACCTTCAAGAATCTAAAGTTCAAAGTTAATTTTTTGCATGAAATATATGTTTTTACAGATCTTAAATATTTACATTGGTTTCAATATATTCTGCCGTCTCGGGCTCTAAGTAATCTAGCAAAGACTTAGCACATGATCTGCAACCCCGCCTCGCCCAGCCCGGACCGGCCCGGATCCACGAGAGACGTCGTATCCGTCCCCACAAGGTAGCAGCAATGACCGAACACAACACAAATCGCTGGATCACATACATTTGTAATCGATCTTAGCAATGGAAATGTAGCATCTTAGTAACGTACTTAGTAGCTTTGATTATTTAATCAAATCAATAAAGCGTAGTAGATAGTTTCGTAAAAGTTGTGTTCAGCAGGGATATAGCTGTCAACCTGCCCTTTCAAATATTTGACCAGATGTATTGTGTGTACACTCACATCCCAGGAGATGTGAGTTTACGTACACCTTACGTGTACATACAACACTTGACGGGTTAGTTACAAATAAGTAGGTACTTAGTATGTTATCTAAGTATAAAATTGTTGATACCAAAAACACGAAAAGGTTTTTCTTTATGGAATAACATTTTCGGCTTTCTTTACTTAAATACAACCAAAGTGCAATTTCTCAAAGGAAAAATCTCAGTTTCCCTAATATTTAATGAAAATTGAATAACAAGCAAGCTGAGGTTTTCCGTCGAACCCATCTAATGTGATGTGATGTAATGGTGATGTAAAAAACAAAGCAAACCTTAAATAATGAGGAATAACATTGGTGCTCAGGTAATAGGTATGTAAGATGACAGAAATAAATTAACAGTTTATGTACAAGAAATGTAAGTATCATTATCATCATCATCATCAACCTATAGCATTCAGATGGACGTAGGTCTCTCCCAAGGCACGCCACTGAGCCCGATATTCGGCTCTTCTTATGCACCTTCTGCCAGCTATAGCGCGCGGATCATCGCTCCACCTGGCTTAAGGTCGTCCTACACCGTATATACCTACCGACAACCGTTGGGGTAAACGTGTTCTTGAGTGGACACCGCGTGTAGGCAAGCGCAACATGTATGTATGTAAGTATAGCAGACCAATTTTAACCTTTAAGATGCACCCACAGATCTCGGATTCTTTCGGCTATCGCCCCACGCACCAGTTATTCATTCACCTAACTCGAACGCCTGGCTAACAAGACCTGCGCCCCCCGCCCTAGGCCTGGCTGCGCCCCCGCCCTGGGGCTGGCACCCCTGGCAGTGCTCCAGAAGCAGTTGTCGGTGTTATTGCTAGTTCCGCTTTTAGCGGAAATCAAACAAATAACTTTATGGTTTATTTATCGTCGCGTCGGTCGCGGCGCGCTGCGTGTGATGCTGGGCTATGCATTTCGCACAGTGCCAATGCACTTTTGTGCATACCTTATTTAAATTATTATAAATCGAAATAGTATAACATACTCAATAAAATATCGAACGAATCGCACAGCAACGTCCATTTAGTTATTACTTACGAGGTACGACGTAGGTACTACGTACTTTACTTACACTATATTATTAAGTTACATTGTTAAAACAATATAAATACTTATTCATACCTACGTAACTATTTACAATATTATTTGACCGAGCAACAGACGCTAAATTTTATTAAATTTCAATTCAACTTTCTTACATTTATCTTACAAGGTTGAGTTACTAAACGTAGGTACATACATACATAAAAACACAAGTATTTGATTCATTTACATAGGTTAGGCAACGTGTTACAATTTGATGAATAATGTTCGCGCCACTTCTGCAGGGTTGGTTTTGGCACCCTGAGATAAACGGCTGAGAACCCAATCAATTTAATACATAATAGAAACACGCAAATGAGCAGTGACGCTTACACAATATGGAACTACACTCGGTCACAAGAGCCGTGTATCAGAGATCTGAGATCATCTGGCATCCCTCGCCCCGAATGTTCGCGGCGCGCCCGCCGCCGCCGCCGCCCGCCGCAGGGTCGCGGCCGCGCACCGTCACATGCCAACTCGAATCACAGTGATCGCTGCTACAGTTCACTCAGCGCCTACAATAGTTAGTGAGTGTAGAGGAGGGGGCGAGGCGGTGAGGCGGTGCGAGGGTGGGATCAGCTGGCGAGCAGCGCGCGCAGCAGCCGCGCGTGCAGCGCCGCCGCCACCAGCAGCGCCAGGATGACGCGCGAGCTGTTCGACAGCCCCGCCGAGCCCGTCTGCATCGCCGCCGGCCGCTCGCCTGCAACACACGTCACCTGGCTATACCTGTGCTCCGTAGCCGTAGCGCACAAAACCATGCGCATACCAACACGCCCAACCAAATACCAATAGACAGATAGATTAATAAAAAGTCTTTATTGTTCACCAAAAACTTGTTATTACATCCTAACATTGAAAATAAAAAGATCAATGAGCGGTCTTATAGCTGAGAATCTATTTCTTCCAGATAACCTTTAGTTGGAGAGCCAATAAAAAATAGAATGCAATAATAATAAGTTAAACCTAGCCAAATAAAAGAACAATGATGTAAAATAAAAATCATAATAATAAAGTACAAATAAAAAGTAACAAAGAAAAGAAAAAATAACCAATAATTCAATGAATACATTCTTAATGGTATCAGGATCTCGTGGTATCGGGACAAAGTTAGTTTTTGTATAGCTCGTAAACTATACCCATCCATACCGAATCCGAGGTGCATCGGTTCAGTAGTGGTACGCGAGCACCCGCGTCAGTGGCACGCGCACGCGCACGCGTTGACAACGTACCGTTGAGCACGTGCACCCGCACGGAGGCGAGCTCGGCGTTGCTGGGCGCGCAGGAGTAGCGGCCCGAGTCCTGCGGCGCCGCGTCCTGCACCAGCAGGTACGACGTGGTGGCCGCGCCCTTCTCCGTCACCACCGACACGCCGCCGCGCACCGAGTCGTACGAGATTACCTGCTTCAGGACCACCCGCTTGCACCCGACCGACCGAACTCACCACCGGGGGGACCGGACCATCGCCGAATCCTACCACATGCACAAGCTTCACCGCAGTCTTGCCTGCGCAGGCCGGTTTGTGCACGGAACACTATGCGTGTGGTTGGTAATTTTACCGTGGTGTTCCGTGTACAAACCGGCCTGCGCAGGCAAGACTGCGGTGAAGTTTGTGCGTGTGGTAGGCCCATTAGGTACTCGTGAAGGTCCGGTACCCCGCAGGTCGAACACATCTGTCCAGCGCTCCGTCTCCTGCACAGCGCGACGATTTGCGGCGCTGATGCTGCAGCGCCGAACAGATGTGTTCAGTATTCAGTCATTTATTGCCATATTGGGTAAATAAGTTACATCTCAGGTAAGTGGTCTAGAAATTAGTAAGAATAATGAGAAAAGTAATACTATCCTTTTAAATAATAATAATAATGTTGAGACATTTCACACAACGCCATCTAGCCCCAAATTAAGTAGAGCTTAAACTATAGATAAATGGAAATTTTCAATTCAAATTTGTCTGTTTTTCGTCGACACGAAAAGAGAAGAAGATGTAGAGTCATAGCTTATACTCGTAGTAGTAGATCTTTATTTTATATTTGGTAGAAGTCAAAATAAGTATTTCTAGAGCGCTGATCAAAGCTAACTCTATACGCGTATAAGCTATGACTCTTCATCCCAATAAGTGGCTAATTGGAGATGCAGCGCGTGTAGGTACTTGGTGGGCAATCAGTTGGAAAGTAATAAGGGCGGCACACACGACGCGGCGGCGACGACGCAGATGACGCGCGGCGGACGCACGTGACTAATTAATTTTGAAAGTTTTTGAGGTCGCGTCGTAATGCCAAAATGACGCAACGCGTGTCAGCAATGGAATTTAATTCAACTGATTACTGACAACCAACAACTTCCGATTCAGGTATTCAATAATATAGTTTAGTTACTTAAGTGATTCGTCTCATGCGGATATAGTTTATTAGTTTCGTAGAATATATTAGTATAAATTTTAATTAATAATTAGTAGTAATATTCATGAATCCTGATACGATGCGATGGTACGACATCCAAGAATCACGAGACTAGAATGGGAACATATATAAATATGCAATCGAATTTGCAAATAAAATATTTTCTTCGCAACTTTTTGCGCCACATTTATTAAAAGCATCGAAGCCTGTGCGTATTTCAAACGAGCGCTCGTTACTTAACAAGTTATAAATAACAAATATTTTTCTGAATCTTGAAGCGAAGGGGTGCGCGAAGCAAAAATATTATTTTCAACGGCAATATTGTTTTATTAGAGAACCGGTTTCACTGAGGTAATTAACGTAATTGCTTTATTTTATAATTAATATGGTAACGGAGCGTCAATAAAACGACTTTATAAAGGTAAGCAATGTGCTTGATGAGATATATTACAGGAGAAGACGCAGGTTAGTGACGCCTAATAAAGACTTTTGGAGGATACATAACTTTATGTAAGTTATTGCTAAATAAATTTCAATTGAATTGTCGACCGAAAGAAGAGAAGTTCTCTAATGAGTACTAGAGAACTGGCTACTGAGGACAGAACGCGGCGCCGGCGTAGAGCGGTGTTTGAGTAGTATCGCAGGCTGCTGTTTACGCGATAACTGCGATGATTACGCATTAGCATGCAGCGCGCGCTCGAGGCATATATAGGTACGCCGCCCGCAACGCGCGTCTCAGCCGCGTCGCGTGTCGGCGTCGTGTCGTCCGTCGTCAACTTATAAGATACGAAATAGGGCATTACATCATATTAGCAATACCCACGGGGTCCCAATCCCCATGCATACGATGTAATTTTTTTTAAAGCTTTAATGAAAAGTTCAATAGTTTTTTTATTGGTAATGCAATGCAAAAGTAATTACAGATCAAAAAATATAGAACATAGCGGTATATCTACATAATATACATACACGTTTAAAATAACGAAATTAATTACATAGGTAATAATCTTTCGAAATTGGTAGATACATAGAGCGTAGATATTTTTAAGTTGTATGCACGAGAAATGAATCCAGGTGTTTATGCTAATAAGAAGTAGGTAAGTAAGTATATTGAATGGCATAATTACTTTTTGTCCGCTCACCTCGTCCTCGTGGTACCAGAATATGTAGGCGGGCGGCTCCGGGCTGAACTGGATGACGCAGGTGAGGTTGATGGTAGAGCCGATGTCCACGTGCAGGTCCGGCCCGCCCAGGATGCGCGCCGACGGCACTGCGACCAAGCATAGCCTTACTATCCACGTACACCGCACCTCGTATACCGTTACACAGGGCAGAACTCATGACCACTCAGTCGGTAATAAACTTGAATTGAAGGTAATACACGCACAAGCTTCACCACAGTCTTGCCTGCGCAGGCCGGTTTGTAAACGGAATACCGTGTGTGTGGTTGGTGAAATTACATAATCAAGGTTTTACAAAAGCATAGACAACCGACTTCAATCGGACTGTTTTAGTGACTGTAGACACCACTGAAAGGTCTCAGGAGAGCAAAATACGCAATTTCGTTTACTTTGACGCCATATTTTTTTTCAGTTATTAGGGTATAAAAACTTATCGATTTTGATGAAATTTGTATGGGACCAAATCGATCAATAAACAACAACGTCCTGAGGTAATAAACATTAAAAAAAAAGTTTTTTGTTGTTGAAAAGTATCCGTGTGCAAGCCGGCCTGCGCAGGCAAGACTGTGGTGAAGCTTGTGCGTGTGGTAGGCCCGTAAGAGGTAAAGTTGTCATTGGCGGGGAAGTCTTTTGATTTATGGTGTCACAGAGAGTAGTGCAAGTACATAGTTAACGGTGTGATCACCATCGACATTACTCCTATCCTATAGCACTTACTAAATGCACTTTGTCATGCTTCGGGCTGGTTAGGGTAAATGTGGGCTGTGCGGGCGTAGGGGGAGGGAGTAGTGACACATTTACAGTGCACCGCCCTCATTACCCTCAATGTACTCGGTCTCAAGAGCAGGCGTGCGCCGATTAACCCTGAATTTGCTCGAATCCACGTCATAATGCAAGCATTAGAGCTCAAGAACCTGGTGTCTATACCGAGCTCAATGTCTCTACTCTCTACATATTAAGGTATATATTTTGTTGGAAAGAAACCCCTGAAAGATATCTTTTAAAATTAAGATTAAATAAATGAGTTTGTACGTCTGTGATAAATGTTAACATGTGTATATCTGTTTAACGTTTTTTGTTGTCTTGGTGAAGTAAATAAATAAAATGAAATAAACTTCTTCTTCAATAATTGCAGCGCGCCACGCGGTTTTGCGGCGCTTTTATGAAGTACCATCAAATAACAGGATAAAGGACCGTTTACTAGTCGAGTGTGCATTTGCTTAGCGCCGGAGTTTGCAAAACAACGCCAAATGAGCCATTTCAACGAAGCGACAACAACTAAATCACATTTATGACGTCACAATACAAATTCGACAAGTGGATAAACAAAACTATTGTGAAATTAACATGAACTGATTAGTTTAGTTATCAGAAGTCAGATCATGTACTCTAATTATTTTACTAAGAGTCCATTAGCTAGGAGGTATGTATGTAAGCAGCGGCTGCTTATTATATGCAAGCAACTATACGAGGCTCGTATAGTGTGGTCGTATATTGTCCCACTGTGCGCCGCCCCGCTCCGCCCCGCTCCGCTCCGCGCCGTCGCGTCGCGCCGCGCCGGACTGTGACGAAGTGTGTACGACGCGCGTATTTGCCGCAACTCGCGTCACAAATTCATAAATGGAAGTGGTTCTTTGTGAGCGCAGTGCGTAGCGGGGTTTTGGAGGAAGCGCCTCGGTATGACCAAGCGCGGCACGCCAAGTCGTTGAACACGTACTTTACAAAAACAATAGAAGAATTTGACAAAATATCTCATCCCAAAGCGTCTGAAAAACTCTTATTTTATTTGTATAAATTTAGCTGTGAAACAATAAAACTGTCTCAGACTTTCGTAAATATGCCATCAACCACAATTCATAATTCCAATTTTCAAGTATCACTGCGCCCGCCGCACCGTCGATTTATGCGGCGAACCACATGATTGCAATTAAACGAATAACAGCTTTCCCAGGAGTGTTATGGAGCACAAACGGGAGCTCGCACACGACGCGACGCGACACGGTGCGGCGCGGGGCGCGGCATGTCGCGTGTTGCGTGCTTCTGTCACTCGACACCTCACAAGCGTAGTCTCGGAAACGCAAACCCATGGTCCCGGGCGGGAAGGAAGAGGCGATGCGTAGAATTCAAATGTTTTGTTAAACTAAATTTTTATATTAGTTTGTTTTAAAGCTCCTCTCCAATTGCAGCTCTAAATAAAATAAATCAATGAAGCCATTGATTTTGAAGAGAAAGTATTTTAATTTCAGTAGAAAGCGCGAGGTCTTTTGTGTTTTGTATATTATTGATTAAACGTACTAGTTACATTGTAAGTATCTATAGTTCGGAGTAAGTAGGTGTAGATAGGTACGTTAATCGGTTTGACCCGATGAGGTGGCGGTGCGTCTCGTCGCCGCGTCGGGCGGCACCATTCGTCACGCTCCGTCGAGAAGCGGCTGTCGATAGAGATTTAATTTCCGTCTCTCACTCGGGAGATGTGTCTCGATCGTTCGCAGAATACGCAATCGCGGGCCGCGGGTCGCAATGTGCTAGAGCGCACGACCATGGTCCCTCACCAATACCAATACGCACATCACTTATATCTCGAAAGAGACTAGTTTCAATGTTCTACGACAATTCGTAAGTAACGTAATGTCTGTCACAAATTGTGACACTCACGTTACTGGCAATGGCGTGGCGATCGTCAGATATCGCAAATGAACAGCGAGAGGATGCACTGCACTAAACGTTTTGTATTAGTTTTGTTCGTTCGTATCCACCATAGATCTAGAGTTAGCGCTCCGCTGCCTTTTCTCTGACGTGACGTCGGGGCTATCGGGCGCAGACTATGCACAATCAACTAACTTCAGTCCTCATTACACTCCCGCAAATAGGATATTGTTTCCCGGATTGCCGTTTGGTCGACATTCGCCGTGATTTAGCTCTGAGGACGCAAAGCCCGCGCTTCTCTGATAGCTCATTATACGCAGTAGAGCGCTAAGCAGCGAGCCGCGCCTGAGCCTAAATACATACGGCGCATTATTATAGATGTGGTTCTTATTTATTATGCTAAGAAAGTAAGGTGTGTATGTGAAGTAGTAGAAAATTATGCATCGAACGTCTCGGTGCAAATAATTGTAGTTAGACTATTCTACAGAACACTCATACAAGGTATGACCATTGTCCTATCATAATATTATCTAATTTTGATACTAGAATAAAGATTATATTCTAATTAGATAATGAATAAAGGTTTTTTTTTGTATCTAACGTTACTATTTTTGACTTGTAAAATGTGGCTATGGGTATTGGGGCGAGCGAGTCTGAGCTAAGGCACGCGTTGGCAATCATAAGTCACAACTATGGTCAACGGCGGGACGGCGCGACGGGCGGCAGGGCGCCCACACGATCCGGACACGATCCGGACAGGACATGACGCAGGGAGCTCGCCCGGTGAGCAGAGGTAATTGTGAAAGCGGACCGTCTCAAATACAGCAGTGTTTCCCATCTAGAAAACCCATTCGATCACCGATAGAGCGGAGGAAATCGAGGAAATTGGTGGAAATTGTGATTTCGTCACTAATTTCAAGGAATAAGGATTAGATGGCAAGCTCACCATACAACACAAATTAACCGAAACATTAGCGTATAAGTAAGTAGGTATTAATATTATGTAATTGGATTGATACGGGGCGCAAGCGCTCGTCTGAAGTACGCACCATTTCAGTTAATTCGCTACTTTATGATGTCATATTTCGCCGCTCGCCAACACAAACAATGGCAGCCATTTGGAGCCACTTTGTGTGAGCGAATTGCTTTAATGAGCTCGTCGGTGTATCGCTCGTGCGCCGCCGCCCGCCCGCCGCCCGCCCGAGCCACTATCACGGCGGGATCGGTTTATTGCCGCTCGTACCGACGAGATCAACTTTTATTTTGGTGTGATTATGACGATCATTTGTTTTTGTGTTTTGTTTTGTTGCCACGAAAGCCGAAGACGTTGCAAAACGTTTTTTGGCACTAACAGCACGGATAGCACGGACTGGGGATAAAAATTCTGTCCCCCGTTTTTATCCACCTTCAAGGGATAAAATTGACTGGAAGGTGGATAAAAACGAAGGACAAAATTTTTATCCCCAGTCCGTGCTAAACCTGCTGAAGTGCTCAAAAGTGGATTATTCCCATCTGTCTCCCTGCTCTATCCCCCTAGGGTGTGGTAGGTTTTGTGTACCTACAGGAATAAATAAAGAAAACCAAATTGATTTGTTGAACCCGCATTTCAAGTAGGTATTCATATTACAATCGTGAAACCGCAATAATTGCGCGAGTCAGTTCCAAGTTTGTATAAAAATAAATGGTTCCATTAGTTCCCGAGGTGTAGTTGTTATTCCGGCGGCGAACCGATCTCGATACAATCACACTGCACCGCTGCTAGTGCTGCAAGTGCTGAAGTGCTGCAAGTGATTGTTGCTGCATCTAGCGGTCTGTTTGAGCAGGCGCCGATTGAGTCTGCACGAGGAATCTACTTGTTGTTTGTACTTCAATTTAGTATAGTAAGGTTTATGTTGTGGCGACACAAATCTATGACCTAATTTGGTTGTAAGGATATTTTTGTTCAGGCAAATCGTATTTATTGAATGATAGGTACTATGATATAGGTATTAGGTAAGTATGTGGCTAAAAAAAACGCCTTGGCAGAAGCTAACAGACAATAGTTTGCGATCGTTATTTTTCATAGATTCATCAACGTTGCATTCGACGTAGGCGTAGCTGCTTTAAAGACTATTTTACGTACATACGTACACCGTACATACACGTCAGAGCTCCACTAGATACACTCCGCCGTTCGGCTTTGACTACAGAACTTCCCCTTTGAAGTCATCTCCATTTATAATGACACACCAAAATAACTTTTTCTCTGCAGCACAGAATAAAGAGAGGTCTTGAAGAATCATCCATTATTTTGTAGCTTTTTATTATTAATGATGTATTTTTAATAAATGATAATACTTGTAGGTGGGTACCAAAGTAGCTAGGTAGGTATAATACAATGCATATAATAACAATTTAGTACTCCATTATGCCTAGATCACACGTATCGAGTACTCCGCCGAGACAGTGCTCTCGACCGAGTACTCGGTACGTATAAACATAGAGCCGAGTACTCGGCTGAGCGAGTGATGTAAGCTTTCACTGTCTCGGTCGAGTATTATTTTACCGTCTCGGCCGAGTACACGGTACGTGTGATCTAGGCAATACATATAATAGCAATTCAGTACTCCACTACCGCTCAACGGCAGGCGGCGGCCCCACCGACCCATCCCCACGATTGTCTCATTACACTCTTCAAGGTGTGTTTAAAGTCTATGTTTTGTATTTTATGTTGAAAGTGTTTCGTGCTTATCGCAGCATTTTTAAATTAAACATTGTTAACAAAAGTACGAGTAATAAGTAATTAATGAATAAAATATTTTCTCACTTGCACTTTTAAGAGTCGATTGAAGGTAATGTATCGAGTAAGTTAAAACTATATTCCAGACTTTAGGGTTTTAAATAAGTCAATATTTTAGGTGACAAATATAGTACGCTATACCGAAGATGTAACATTATTGTGCTTTGAGCCTTAGACATGGGTTATCACTTTCATGTAGTACACATTATACTTCAAATAATAATAAAGATATTACAAAGTTAAATGAATGAGGCTATTTACGCGAGCTTGAATAGGCAATCACCGAAGGTCATAAGTAGTAAAAAGTGGCAGTAAAATTATTGCTGAGTATTAGGGATCGGTACAAGTGCTTAGATATCGCGTAATATCTGTTTTATGAGGCCATCTCGTAAAATTAGGGAGTTGCCGGCGAAACGTAAAAGTCTTTGGATCAGCATGGAGGGGCGGACTCCGCTACCGGCCGGCTGCGCGATACTTATTAGGATGTACTATTTTGGAAGCTTCTTAATTCAAATCAACAAGATTTCGACCCAAAAAGAAAAAAATAATAATTGTTTATTGAATTATCTAGAAAAGCACAACAAGTTAAGAAACTATGGGTTAATCACAGTTATTTTTGTGAGGATGGATCGATGCACGGTGTGCCGTAGTAGTGGTTAGTGCGTTGCATCCGGTTCTTACGCGTGAAAACACAGGCAGAAGCTAGTTACAATGTTCCATGTTTCGAAAGGAGCCTCTTCGAGGCGCACTTCATATCCTTTTACTACCTGGTTCGAAAGAACTAGTGGCAAGATAATTGATTGATTCAGGCGTTTCTTTGCGGAAATCCATAAATATCAACAAACTTATATAAATATATTTAGTAATAAATCCGCTTAATTTCTAAACAAAGGTTTTAATTAACGTAACTTTAGTTTAACTAAACCAAATAGTCAAAGAACAGAAAACCAAAGTTTAAAGATACGACACGTGTTTCGCCTCTACACGAGGCATCATCAGGAGGTGTGGACTCGCCGAAGTTTCAAAACCAAAGAGTCAAAGAACAGAAAACCAAAGTTTAAAGATACGACACGTGTTTCGCCTCTACACGAGTCATCATCAGGAGGTGTGGACTCGCCGAAGTTTCAAACTTCTGATGATGCCTCGTGTAGAGGCGAAACACGTGTCGTATCTTTAAACTTTGGTTTTCTGTTCTTTGACTCTTTGGTTTAGTTAAACTAAAGTTAAGTTAATTAAAACCTTTGTTTAGAAATTAAGCGGATTACTAAATATATTTATATAATTTGTTGAAACTAGTGCCAAGATAAGAAAAAGAATGTTCCATGTAGTGTTAATGATGGCATGTCAGGTATTTCATCACAGATATGAGGGCTCAGCTCGCGCGAGTGCGCTAATAAGCAATTGCCACACGACGTCTTCTCCTGATGCAGATTGTGGTACGAGAATACCTTCACCTTATAGAAGAGACTTTCCACTTATTTCGGGCCAAGCAAAATCGACGACTTTCGTACTTAGTAGGTAAAGAAAAATGTAAGAAACGCGAAGTGAAAAATATTTCATATAACGAAATAAGTACAATACAAACGTATGCTCGACTAGAAACCAACAAGTCCAGTGAAAACCAACACACAAATACAAATTACGAATCATTAATTTACCTATCTTTGTAGAGTTAACGGTACCGACTGTGGTCCCTGCGCGAGGACAACTCAGAATGCTTTACATGAAGTGTACTCAAGTAAGTTTGTGAATCGTGGTCCAATGCTTAACCTTTGGTTCGGTCGACCTTTGCTACAAGAGTCACTGTAGTGGAAGGCCCTTACACAGCCCATGAATAGTATCACAGTCTTAATCTCTCCCGAGCCTCAATGTAGGGACACACACACTCACGCACACTTCACGTACAAGGACACAGATAAAATACAATAGGCATGAAATAATTGCTACTTCTATTTCATTGTCACATGGTGATATGATTTAATTTTGTAACAGTCAAATCACCGGTGATTTATCAACAGTGGCCTAATGTGATAATGTCATATTTTGTTAAAATAATTCACGCATGACGCGACGTCACGCAATCACTCCCACTCACAGTCAGCCCACTAATGACTATGTTATTGTTATTATCATACAAATGAAATTGTGGATGGTGACAAGTATCATGACACCACAGCATATAAAATCACTTGCCGCGGCCGGGGCATGCCGGGCGGATATCACTAGTGATATTGTAACAGACTTGGACTCAGACAGTGTTATGTGTGATCAGTTTTATACCATGATAAATAACATGTTACTCGGTATACTTTCCATGCCTAAAATACAAACAAACTCTCAAGTCCCAAAGACTCGAACTCAAACAAGTGGAGGCAAACGCTGCGGTGAGCCCTGCTTTAGCTTTCGCATTTACTAAAATCATTCACTAAAATCAATATTAGAGGTGGTGTTTATTCGCGCCCTGCCTGTACGGTCCCGGGGTAGTGGGAAGCCCTTTTGTAATTCAAGTCTTGATCTACATCTATACCTAATTTACAAAATACAATCTATTCATTTACTTTTTCGCAGTGGTATGAGTATTTTGAAAAAATATGTTTTCATGAACATAAAAACATGGTTTTCAGAGCCTCCTATAAATAATTACTGAAGCAAATAAAACTACGCAGGCATTCATCCACTCAAATACGCGTAGTTTTATATCGTAAGACCGTTTAGAACGAAACACTTAGGTCCCCAACTATTACGTGAAATTACGCATTCTGGTGGCGAGATGAAACTAACAAGTCGACGGCTTTCAAAGTTAAACCGTACCATCACATCCGCAGAACGCGATCCACACAATCAGCAGAATGCGATGCCGAGCCAAACGAGCTCGTGTGCAAATCGCATTAGAGCTTACAGTCGTTTGGCCGGTGACTTACGCGCGGGGGTAGCAGATAAAGAAGCCGAAATAGCTACAAAGTTTGCTACGAAAAACACATTTGCCAAAGTTGTTTGGTACTTCGTAGCTGTCGGTGCTACGGCGTAGCACTAAGCTCGTAGCCAGCTGCGGCGGCGGCGTAGCACTGGGCAAGTAAGTATTTTAGTTTACAAGTTATAAAAAACAGTATGTTTAGTATATGCAGACAGTCTTACAATGTAGAGGTGACTTAGCAGCATGAACACGAGTCTCAAAAATGTAATAAGTTAAACTTGAAGTTAAATTTAGAATATAAATGTTATTTTGGAACATCTAAGTCAGTTTTTTTTTTTTTTTTTTTTTTTTCTACTAAATATATGCTTGCGTTTGACCACCATCTCACCTGATGGTAAGTGACGATGTGGTCGACGATGTAGCACGCTTACCTAGAATAATCCTATTCACTCTTGCCTTGAAGACACCCAAATTATAGTGATCGGGAAACACTGACGCCGGCAGAGCATTCCATTCCTTGGCGGTTCGCATAATGAAAGTGGAAGCAAAGCGCTTTGTGCGAATACATGGTATGTCCACTATATAGGGATGGCGCAATCCCGAGCGTCTGGTCGTCCGATGGTGGAACGGTGATGGCGGAACTAAGTCATGTAGTTCCAGCGCACACTCTCCAAAATGCAATCTATAGAACACCGACAGGCAGGCGACTTTACGACGGTGTTCTAGACTCTGGAGCTTCGTCATTACTAGCAAGTCATCGCCTATGAGTCTTTTGGCTCTTCGTTCAATGAAATCCAAAGCTTCCAGCTGGTACTTAGCCGAGCCATCCCACAAATGGCAGCAGTACTCCATACACGATCGGACTTGTGCTTGGTAGAGTGTCAGCAACTGTCCCGGTGTTAAATCATATGTAGTAACGGCGCATCTATTCCGCCTTATAATGTAGTGAGAAGAGTAGCTGTAGGACGTGGGCGGCCGAACGTCGCGGCGCCGCCCGCCCACGAAGGTCGCAGCTTCAGAGTCAACACCGCCATCGATGGCGATGGAGAGATGTATCGTTGGAACTTGAGGATGAGACTTAGTTAACCTTTTTGTAATGTAACTAACCTAACATCAATCAAATGTCCACCCGCCTATCCATCCTTACAAACTTTAGCCTTTTAAATATTAAGTGAGAAATCGTGAACTTAGTTGGCTTTGAATTTGCTTTTCGCTCAGAATAATTAAACTAAACTTTCTCAATGACCATAAAAATAAAAACAAAATACGCACTATACTACTTCATCAGTAAAATAGAAGGCAAACTAGTTAAGTCACGACGCGACGCGGCGCTGGTATTGAAGGCAGTTAACGACGGGAGCAGGGCGCGTAAACCCACCGCAACATCACGAGCCATTCGAAGGAACCGCGACCCGCGCCCTTCACCTGCATGCCCCAGCCACGAGCAGCCCTCCTCTTTCCTGTCCGGAGCCCGCGGTTCCATAAAAATAAACCTCCGCACGACTCCTGTGGCTGCGTCACGCCGTCTTCGTGTTTTTCACTAAATCCGCCTAATACTGGATCCGCTGTCAAACTACAGCCGAGCGACAGTGAGCTCTATGCTCATGGAGTAAGGAGCTGCGAGAACGCAGGCTGACTGGCTGCGTGCCTCCCGCCGAGATCGCGGCGCCCTCTGCGGGAGGCGACATAAATTGCATCCATTTTCTTTCCTCTTTGTAGTTTTGCACTCGGCACGGGCGTTCCACCTATAGTTTTATATTGGATTGCGGCGACAGACGCTTTCAATTCGATATGGAATGATTTCCGGTTTCAGCGGACGGAGGCGACAGGTACGACCTGTTATTGGGCACAGGATATTGGCACTGCTTCGTTTTGATCTATTTCCAGGACGTGTTGCGGTAACCAGTGGCGCTGCCGGGATGATGTGGTAACAGTTCATCTGTTTGGAAACTATGTGAAGGATCTGTTACTTTGAATAACTACAAAATAGAACATAAAAGCTCCAAATGTTTGCGTTCACTTCGGCACCGGAGAAATTCGCAAGTTGCGTTCATCACGCGCTAATCCCCGCTGACGTCGCCCGACACATAAATTACACGCAGGCACAAATAGCTCCCGCCTAATTAATATCCGCTAATCCAAGTTAAGAAAGAAACAAGGTTTTAAAGTATAAGTTGGGTGTTGCCCATTCGTAGCGGAGCAGGTATAATGTGTACCTTTTGGTAACGACTCCTCCGCACCGGTAGATTATAAATATTAAATTAAAATATTTCGATTCAACAGCTGTGATGTTGAATGCTTAGTTTAGTTTAGGCTAGTGTGGCCTCAACTAAACGTACCTACTACTACTATTGGGCTAGGGGGTTTACTGGCCTGGGCTGGTAATCGTCAAAATCAATCAAATAGATCACTATTTTTTGTCCCAAATCATATTTTTGACTGAGAACTGAGAAATCGAGGCTAGTTTCAGTGTTTAGTTAACTATTCAGTCTGATATAAAGCAGCCTGGCAGTATTCATTATATAAACTAACCAGTGTTCATAAGCTCTTACGAGCGTCCTTTGACGCTTAAAAGCTTTTAATAGCTGAATGGGCGGCGGGAAATCTGCGTTTTATATTCATTAAAGCAGCCAAAGTATCATTGGTCTATCGCGGCCCATCCGCCCCAGCCGCCCCAGCCGCCCCAGCCAGGGTCGCAGTGGAGGAGCACGCGATAATGAGGGGAAGAGGTCGCTGATGATGATTCACTTTTCAAGCGCGTCCGAGTTTGAATAAAGAATTGGTTCGTCGATTTGTCCTTGTTTTTGCTATAATTTTTTTGAGGAAGCCGTTATGCAGCCAGGTCATTCTTTGATTTTACCATAGAGAAAAAAAGTAAATAGGTGATTTGTTAAATAAATTTTACATCTACTATGTTTCAAATATTTGTATGTTGAAGAACTTTTTCGTTTCGCACTAGTGATATTTTTAGACAGCGAAATACTCTCCATATTTTACCGAAAATACTTATATTTTCGGTTGTTATGAAGTAGAACACAGGGCCGGATGTAGGCCCGGGCCACCCGGGGCGAAACCGGTGTGGGGCAGGGGGGAATGGGAAGCTTATAAATCCAATAACCCAGCACTCGGCGCGTGCTTCTTCGCTGGCGCTAACACGCTTCCGCACCTCGCGAGCTCAGGCGGTAACGCGACGATCACATTATATTACGAGACAATGCTGTACGTACTGTGTAATAAAATTACTACTAGTTTTACAAATTACTACTACTAGTTAAGTTAGTAGAGTTAATTTTAAAACACGTATAAAATCTAAATTAAAGTAAGAAACCTTTCACTTTTTTTGTTGACGAAATCAAAAAACATGGACGAAACGAATAGTGCGAAAAATATATATATATATTCTATAATATAATAGAGAATATATATATATATAGAGAACACCCAGACTCAGGACAAACACTAATGTTCATCACACAAGTGCTTGTCCTGAAGCGGGAATCGAACCCGAGACACCGGCGTGGCAGTCCAACACACTTGTCACTCGACCAATCGTGTCGTCGGTATCTTGTAGCATACCTACCTACCCATATTTATACATATATATACATAATTATTAGTTTCTATATATCTTTGTCGTAACTGGACGCTATCTTGAAAATCAGGGTAAACTTCAAAGAGACTCTTGAAGGTGCCGAGCTCGTATTTCGGCCGCGGAACGAGACAGACTCTTGAGCCGCTCTTCGGGACTCCACATTTAATCGCACCGAGTACCTAGCCTCTTTGTTTCTCAAAAGAATTAGAACAACACAAGGTTTTGCAAAAGCTTGGCGAATTTCACACGCAATAAATTACGTAATCCTTTCCAAGTAGTCGCATCAGCGCCGTGTAATCCCTCTCCCGTGCGACGCAAAGATGACTATAAAAATATAATGGTGTTTCCATACGGCCCGAGTATCCTACACTTTATCCCGCAAGAGGTTATCTCAGAGGATTTGTAAGCAAATAGGGGGTTTTATGGCCTCACCCTTCAGATCACATCCGCTCCTATGATCAATGTCGGCGCGCGGGTTAATCACGTCACTGTAGGTCCGTTAAGGTTCGAGCACATTATGCCGGGCCGCAGCGCAGCGCAAAATGCTTACCTAGCACATTAGTGACGAGCCGGGTCGCAGTGCATTGACGGATTCTAAGTAGGTACAGTGTACTGCCAGAGTTTGCGAGCAACTGTACGTTATGAATAGCTCTGACGAAGAACTTTATTTTTTTGCTTGCTGTTAGAAGAAGAAGTTTTAATGAACAGCATAGACAAAAATTTCGTCAAAAAACTCAAATATCGCAAAATAAACACGTGCGCGCGTGCACACCAATCCGCTTGGTTAGCACACGGTTGACGGGGCGGGCCGCATCGCACGGACGCAAATCCGCCTCGCAATAATGCGCTGCGGCCCGACACAGTGTGCGATAATTCATACAATTTGTATTCAAGCGATTTGAGCGGATATTTGCGCTCCGCCCCCGACACGCTGCGGCTTGGAATAATATGCTCGAACCTTTAAGCCGCGCGCTGCCGTGAGCGGGAGTGATGAACTTCCGTACTTGATTACCCATCTACCTAGTTACATCTTGCGGGCCTCGGACTCTCAATAAATAACCTTTTACTTGCGGACCCGATCCCGCTCCCCTAACTTGACGTTAAAACATCAACAGTTGGAATCTTTTCCAATTTGAAAGTTAATTTTCATCGCGCCAATTCTAATTTGTACCGTTGCCGCTGTCGTCGTGGCCCGTAAAAGAAATAGGTGATTCCGGGAACTTTAAATGGAACAAAGAACTTAAAATAAACGGAAAATGTTAAATTATTTGGTAACACGAACCTCCCTTTCACGAAAACTAATAATTGTATCCGAACGGTTCGCTCCGACTTATAAAAAGTTGGGTTTACCAGCGGGCGCGGCGGCGGTCAGCTACGCTCGAAAGCTGCTGCGACTCACGAAGATTAACTTACTCTTTCACACTCATGACTCATGATATGACATAGCATAAAAAAAGAATTTGGAAATATTCATTCGTAACATGCTATAGCTAAAATAGTGCCACGTCAAATAGGGTTACTATCTCATACTCATAAAGTAGTGGTATGATTGAAGTGTGTGGGCATGGGACAAGACGAGTTAACCGCTCTCCTGATGGTTAGAGATCACGCCTGCTCATGACCAGAACAGCACTACACAGGAATTTGATTGACATAGGCCGGTGCAACACTGCTAAAGAATCATCTACATTAAAAATTTTGATGGTCAGTCTCGAAAGCCCAGTAATTTTACTAGCTGCCAGTGCTCTTCAAACCGGAACGCAGTTATGCATTCCTGTAATCTGTATTACTGCTTTGCGGTAAAATATCTGACACTGTGAACTCATCTAGGCGGCATCCTGAAGGAGACCAAATCAGGTAGTAATCGACAAAAAAAAAAAACTCCAGAGGACGTTTACTTTTTATCACATAAATTATATATATAATTATAATTATTAAGTAAAATGTATATTGCAGTTGTTTGTTGTCCCGAATAATAAAATAAAATTAATAAATGACTTTATTTCCTTCCTACTAAATTGAGTACTTACTGTTATGTTCGTTTGCTACATTTCAAGGCATATGAAAATTTAATATCGATGGTCGAATGGCTTAAATGTTTAGATTATATTAGCGATTAATTACAATTATTTAGCTCAATTCAGCTATTGTCCATAAATATTTATAAGAAGACGTGTACGCCTCCGGAAAGCTGAACGGATGCTGTAGCTGAACGCTGGTTAAGTAGGATGGTTGGTCAAAATATTTTTTTTTGTAATTAAACAATCTTCATTTTCAAATTAAACCACACCAGTTTACATGATTAGTTTCTATTCAAAATGTAATCTAATAAAGCTCAAGATGTCGTGTCCGCTCTCTTTCAGAAGCTTTGAGGAAATTCTAAGAAACTTCGTCATTTACTTATCCAAGGATAATATTTTGTGAAAGGCTTTGAAGTCTCTGCAGGCATTCCAGATTAATCTGAAATTTATAAAAGTAAACTATATTTCGTATTTAGGCTAAAACTAGGTACAGGTACCTAGTTAAAATTCAATAATGAATTACGAAGCTAGGTAATATTAGGGTCGTTCTCATCCGCTGCAAAGTATCCCAATTGCATTCGAACATGTGATTTTGTCGGAGTCCGTTGTATTTTTGCGTTGCTGTCGACGCAGCGCCCGGTGTGGCATGCACTGCGTCATTGCGTTGCGCTGCGACGAAGCAACGCAACGGAGTGTGTGGCTGTGTGGCTTCGCTCTAAAGTCAGAATTTCCAAAGTAGCAGCAAGAAAATTGCCAGCCGCTGAGCCTGGCACGTGGCCGGATCGTCGGCAGGCGCGTTGTTCTTTCATACAAACTTCATATAAAGTTGCGACGCGCGAGTGACCGATGTGCGAATGCAAACACGCGACATATATGTATAACGCCAGTATACGCCTGTTTCCTGAACCTATCTAAAGCCTTTGATACTGTAATGTATGATAGGCTTTGGAGCAAGTTAAGGGCAACGGGTGTACCGGCGGAAGTCATCTCTATAATGAGCTATTGGTATCGATGCCAGCGAAATCAGGTGAGGTGGGCGGGGGCGCTATCCGAAGCTTACAGCATGGAATGTGGTGTCCGGCAGGGCGGAATAAGTTCTTCTTTGTTATTTAACTTGTATGTCAATGATCTCATTGAAGAGCTCAGCAGTACTCATACCGGCTGCTTTATGGATGGTGTATGCGTTAATAACATCAGTTACGCTGATGATATGGTGCTGTTGGGCCCTTCAGTGGGGTCAATTCGGAAGCTCGTAGGGATTTGCGAAACATACGCGGCGGAACATGGACTGATGTATAACTCTAAAAAGAGTGAAGTTCTTATTTTACATAAGTGGTAGAGTAAGACCAATCCATGTTCCGCCTATTATGTTAAATGGTGCGGCTCTACAAGTGGTTAATAGCTTTAAATATGTTGGACACATTGTCAATGAAAGTTTGAATGACGATGATGATATTGAGAGGGAGCGCAGGGCGCTGGCGGTCCGAGGAAATATGATCTGTCGAAGGTTCGCTCGCTGCTCGAGAGAAGTGAAAATCACTCTGTTTAGGGCTTACTGCCAGTCCTTCTACTCGAGTAGCCTCTGGCTCAACCACACCCGCCGGGCGGCCAGCGCACTGCGCGTCCAATATAACAACATCTTTAGGATGCTGATGCGGCTGCCTCGCTTTTGCAGCGCATCGGAAATGTTCGCAGAGGCGCGCACGGACGGCTTTCAAGCGATTATGCGCAAGAGAGCCGCATCCCTACTCCAGCGTGCGCGAGCCAGCACCAACAGCATCCTAGAGATGATTATGTCGCGCCTAGACTGCCCCATCCAAAATAGATGGATGCAAGTTTTGCTTGGTGCAGTCCAATTTTGAACAAATAAGTAGGTATTTATTATAATTCATCAAATTAAATTAAATTAAATTAAATTAATGACATACAATAATTATTTTTAAAGTCAAATATTCAATTATTATTCAATTCTTATTTATTCATAATTTATTTCATTTTAACATTTATTTTTAGTTCTTAAGATCTTTTTTGTATGACATTTCTTTTTAAATTATTTTACGTGTGCTATAATATGGATGTATTGTCTGAGAATAAATGAATTAATAATAATAATAATGTCAATCCGGAGCCGGAACTTCCACGCTAAGCTAAGGCGCTGCGTAAACGTACTCACTTTGTTACCGACCCACCACACCGCACCATCACAGGAAACCGTATTTGCTGTGTCCGGTAGCGGCGTACAACTATAGAGTAATTTGACTGACTACTTACTTTTAGTTTCCATTTGCCTACACAGTGGTGACAACTTAGGGGTTTTCCCCCTAAATTTAAAGGTAAAAAATGTTTATAGGGACTATTTTTTACGAGTTTTTAAGGGCTCTGACATAGAACTAAACTAATTTTCAATATATTGCAATTTCAATATGCATGTTTTTTTTATTTTATAAGACGCAGTTTGTTACAAAAAAACAATTTCGACAGAAACTCAAGTATAGGTGAAAATTACATACATAATATGTAATTACATACCTTTCACATATGCACGCGTCTCTGTCGGTTGTTGTGATAATTTGCAAAATTGCAAAGGCTTTAAGAACTACAATACTAAAAATACAGTTTTTCAAATCCCCCTAAAAACCCCTAAATAAATATTATTCATATTTTTTTATGTATGCAGTGCAAATCACATCTAAATTTTTTTAGAGACATAAAAACAGTTCTAAGATATTTCTATACATTATTTTTAAATTTAAAGTCATAATAAAATATTGCAGGAAGCGTTAGATAAATAATGATGCACGAAGTTTGAAGTGAGCTCATTTAGCAGGTCGGTGCAAAGGTGCAGCGGCGCTGTCTGTGGGCGCTGCAGACGGGTATGATTTAAGCAACTCCCTCGGATATTACAAATCTCTGTCAACTTAATTTATGTTCCGTGGATTCAGCAAGGTCTGGACGGAGACGGATCGTTGTTTGAACTAGCTCCGCGCACGCGGCTCCGGCTGCGGACAAACGCTTTCACCGCTTCTTCATGCATGGGGTGAAATTACATTACTTATTTTTTTGTGATCGTTGGTAGAATTTCAGCACTATAAAACTAGCCTCATTCACGCAAAGTATGAATAAAGTTGTTCCTATGCACCAATTCCAGTTTAAAACCATTTATTGCACTGCAGCCTCGTTTCTCGCGAAAGATTTATTCGAGCAATTTGGTTCCGAATGCTAGAATAAGTATTACAACTACAAATTCTTGTGTGAAGTTTAAAAATGCAGTTTCACGTCGCCTTAGAGCGCAGTGGTTCTCGGCGGGCGGCGGCGCGGCGGGGCGGGTGGCGGCGGCGACCTCTGGCCGTGAGTTATCGCGCTCGTTCGTTAGGCTGAGTCGCACCGAGCGGCCGGCGGCGGCGCCCTGCACCCGCGCCCGGTGCGACCGCACCCCATACATTACAGGATCCAATACTATCTAGTTAAGAGCCCATAATTTCAAAGATATTGTCATTTTAAAAGCTGTTATGCAATGACTAACCGTCGTAGTGGAGAGCTCGGCGCTTGTCGATACGCTTCCGCTTCTCTTTGGAACTATAACTTGGAGTTGCTCTCTAATTGTCTGAGATAACTATCCCAGTGCAAGGTCGAGAGACGTAGAATCCATTTTGCTAGAGTCTTCAATAGTGAGTGGTCTTTATATGACACCTTGACAGATAAAATTGTTAGAGTATATCTAGGTCGTTGAGAAGTCAGCCAGCGATAAAAAGATTATCAAACATTATAATTGAACCCTGCCTACGCCACGAAGGCTGCTGAGACACCTGCGGGCGTTCCCTGTGAGCACCGCCATCTCCGACTGAGTAGGTCGGAGGTCGTCCAAATACCATTTTGTATCATCAATTTAATTTCATAAATCGGGTTTCAAATGTCGTAGTACCTAGGTTCTCAGAGGTACACTTTAATTTGAGCAAAGCTTTTGTTTTACTCGACAACAAGCAAAAAGGAATAAAGGCTTTAGAAATGCTTTATTTAGATTACTGAAGACTCGTGCACGGTGGAGTGGAAATTGGCATATAATTTCCGTTTATTTTCTAAAGACGCTTGAACACTTAGGTCGTCAGCTAAGACCAAGGATTTTTTAGCCGTATTTTGTTGTGGTAAGTACTTGTACTAAACACAAGATTAATGGGCATTGTCTGAAGAAGCGCACCGGCTCAAGGTGGGTGCTTCTACGAAACTGAAGGCGGATCTTAATCAGGATAATATGTTATAGCTTAGAAGCCTCGGGCACCCAAGCGCTGAATTAACGCACGCTCAAATTTTCAAGCTGGTGGTTTTCAATTACCTTATTCGAAGGAAAATAAGATTTCGTCCAATAATAGAATATTTTTTTGCAATATTAATTCATTGATTTAAGATAGGAAAATAAAACAAAGGCTGTGTTGTACGTTTGGCCCTCTTTGGGAGTGAGGGATGCAAGTCGGCAGCGCGCTCGGGCAAAGCCGGGCGAAGCGTCCAGCGTTTACAAAGTAAAAAGCTTGGCAACAGGCGCCGGCGAGTAAGCTGCTCCGCATGCTCGGGTACACTGTAATTATGTTGGTTCAGCTTTTAATTCTTGGCTGCTGCCGGCGCCTGAATTTACATCCATTAGGGACGCGGGCTTTGCCCGAATTTTCTAGCTAAAAGTCTAATGCATCCACGAAAAGAACAACCTACCACAGATAAATGACATGGCACACATAGTTTTTTGAGCTTATTTATTTAACTTTCAGATTGAGGTAATCTCTTCAAGCTCTTTACTCGATCAAAATACAAGTCATTTGCGCGTTTCCGTCGGTGTGCACAGGCCTATCCAGGTGTGGTTAATACTTAGCAAGTTCCCAGCCGTTGTTCCGGCGAGACTACTTCACTCCTTGTCGCAGATTTAATACCGTTCTTGTAACCCATGTACGGTTCGCTCGTTAGCTCCCTCGCTAGCACGCCCTTGCCACGCCACACTGAACCTTATGTCAATAATCATATAGTACAAATAGGGTCGGCAGCGTGCGAGCGTTAGTCCCACGTGTTCACATCTCGAAGCGCACTTTCTCCGTCTATTCGTAAGTGGTTACGCACATTAATGACGTCATAATTTCCCAACGCGGGAATTGTTAATTTATTCCATGTTATGTTGATGACGAATGAATTAAAGTTATTGCCGTGATAAAGTTGTCGGTATTTTTTTTAAAGCGGAATGGATGTTCTGTTTGCACTCACAGTAGGGTTTCATGATAGGCAGTTATAAACAGACTGCTTATGATATGGTAGTAAATATAATTGGAACACTTTCGCAGGCTGAGCACAAACGGATTGCGACCGAGTGGTGAAACAAACCGCGAACCTGCTATAAATGTAGAGCCAGGCAGCCCGCCCTCGCGCAGTCGGGCCGCCTGCCGTCACGCTGCCGCTGTCACGGCTGCTTAATGCAGGGTGCCGGCCGGGGCTGCGACTCCATAACTGACATAAGCATACTGCCATTCATGTTTATATTAAACATCACACAAGACAGACGTTTAGAAATCACTAGAGAGGACCTTCGTAACATAATCTCCTGATCCTGTCACCAGGCTGGCGCGTCAGTGTTAATAACGCTTAGAAATAAACTATTAAAAAAGAACCCATACGTAATCGAATTTATCAAACATATTAAATATTTAATAAATTCACATAAAGTTTGTCTGGGCTTTCATTAGTAGTCTAAAGCTAACGTCACAGCTCTACATTTTTAGAAGCTCATCAAACAGCGGCTGTAATTTCAATATATCTTCTTTTTATCGTGTGTTTTTATCGTTGTCCTTTCGTGCACATTTCAATCTATGACTATAACCTAGATAAATGAGCCGATCGTTTCAGGCTGGGGGCACCCCTGAATGCACGTTATGAGCTCAGTAACTCGCTGATTCGCGCGAGAGCTTATTAAACGGAGGCACTTCCGTCCTTCCGGGCGGGTGCAGCCGCCGTGCAGCCGCGTGCATTAATGTAATGTGCAGTATGCAAACCCCCCACCCCTCTGCTTGACGATCGCGGCTCGTTACTGCTACCGATGGTACATACAGCATCATAGATAAGTATCCCCCTTGCATTATAATACCCAGCTTCAAATCCCTTCAAATCACCGCCCGCGGCGTATGGAGAAGTTTTGCCTTTAAAAAATAGATTTTATTTGTATAACCGTATGTAATCCTGAAAATAATTTCAAGTATGACCATTTTTGAAAGGTTTTATAGTCGTGTGCCAAACAGCGCTCCACACTTGTTAAGGTTCTATTTCATTTCAGAGTTGTTTCGCCAAAGTTCGAGTACCAAAATAGAAAGTGTTGCCAGTTTAGTCGCGGACAGTTACCCTACTCATTGCTTTATCAGCACCCACTGGGGACGTCTAATGAGCATATATAACCTCTCAGAAGAACAATGATGATTTTGTTAAAATCTAAAATCAGTATAACGATTTTTCTAGCAGGGTAAGGAACGTATTTATTTCTATTTCAGCCTTATCATTCAGAGTTTTAAGACTGAATATTATAATTATTATAATCACATCACCTACATTTAAATTAAATGCGATGCTGTATTCTGATTTTTATTAAACTGTTGAATCAAATGGATTCCACTTGAGTTTCATAAAACGTAGTCAATAAATGGATTTGCTATGGGTATTTGTGTGACCCAAATTCAGATGGATCTGAATACTGGACGGTTGTTGCTGACGAATAAAAAAAATAAAGCAACAGTTTCACATAAATAAATCTTATTAGATATTAGGATATATTTTTTATAGACTTTCGCGATTATCACACATAATGTGTTGTACATTTATTGATTATGAGTAGTAGCCCATAACCCATGTTATAGACCATAGTTTGAGTTTTTCCTTGTTACCTTACCCACTGCTTAGAATAAGATGTCTAGCTTAAGAACATAGACAGAAAATATTTTATAAGCTTATATACCTACTTATTTCAATCTGCATAAAAATTTTTGACTTACCAGAGTTATGCAATGTAACATTTTGGCCAATAAATGATTGAATTGAATTGAATTGACATAGTTATTCGATTGTAACGGGTATTTATCGCGCTCACCTTATGTATTTTTGTCCCAATCTTTTGGCTGTATTGCAACAGCTACAACAGATATTACGTTTTTACTTGAGAAAAGCAACATACAGAATGTTGTAAATTGATTCCTATCCTCTAAAAAATTATGACGACCCACCAAACTATACGAAAAGGTTCTCAGCCTCTTTATGAGAAGTCCCTAGGCAACGGCCACATCGAAGATGATGTGCCCCGCTGAGTGCGGACATGAGATGAAGTGGCCCCAGGGTGCTCCGCTAAGTGCCCCTACCGTCAATGATGGGGTATCGATTGACTCCTCATCCTAGTGGTGCCAAGTGGGGAGAGGGTACCTACTAATCTATGGTACCTGATACTCCACACACGACGTTCAGCGATATAGCTACCGCTATGAGTTACAAGCTTATGATACCTTCCTATACCTATGTTCTGAAGAAGTTCCTTTACACATCGGACCGTAGAAAAGAATTTTAAATGTTGAACGTCATCTCAGTTGTATAAAGCAAAGTTGTTGGATTACTCTTTTGTTTTGCAAATATAAAGATACTAGCTGGTGCCCGCGACTTCGTCTGCGCAGATATCTCTATAAATTGTAACCTATGTGTTATTCTGATGTATAAGCTATATTATTGTAAAGTTTCATTAAAATCCATTCAGTAGTTTTTACGTGAAAGAGGAACAAACATCCATCCATCCATCCATCCATCCATCCATCCTTACAAACTTTCGCGTTTATAATATTAGTAGGATTGATTGATTGATTGATAGCATCCTGCTATTTGTCGAAATATTGACAATTCAGCGAAATAACGTTACAAAGGGATGGAAAGACGCCGCTCTACCGATAGTATGTATGACCCGATGTACAATATTGTATGCGCACAACTTGCATATTTACATTATGATGAAAAAAGAACTTTATACTTATAGCATAGCACAGCATATAAGCTATCGACTGAAATAAAATATTACTATAGTCTATCAGGTTAACATAATTGGGAATGGAGAGATAATAGGGATTGAATGTAGTGGTTAGCGCTGCATACCACGATTACAGTAATGAGTAATGCCCATTATATTACTGATTACATAAATCAATAGGTTCACTAAAGAGCTTATTAGTTCTCATGATTTATAGTTTATTCATGAACCTAGAGCAAAAGCAACTTCGGGCCCGTGTTACCCATTATCCTATTATGACCGCACTTGTCCGGGGCGTTATCGGGCCGAGCCCCAGCGGGACCCCGTCGATACATAGCCTGGACCCCATTACCCTGGGCCCGCTGACCCCATCGGTCTGCGCCTGATTTATCAGGATCATAACTTCTTTGCAGATCATCGAGACCCCAAGGGACTGAGAAACTTGAGTGTTTCCATTTTGTCTCATGAATACAAAAATACCTGTGGTTTTTAAGCACAGAGCGATCCGTTAGGGGCTTATCGGAATGGGATCAGCACGCACAATGGGGTAAAATAACATTTGCTTCAGGAAAAGATGATTTCCTTCGGGACTTACATGTTTATGAAACATTAGACAACATTGATCTAACTCAAGTATATGTTTGGTGTATTCTTTGCTTATATGCCTCTTTTTTAAGACCACTTCAAAGACGATATATGGCATTACAAAAAATATAACTGGTATAAAAGTTATTCACTTATTAATCAAAGATTTCTTGTTGCATAACCCTTGCAAGACTTACTCAATAACAAGTTTGAACATAATTATCTTGTAAGCCCCGTAACTAAATCATGACTCATGCTTGGTAAAAGTGTTTATACGGCTTCAGGAGCAACGCTGGTTGTGGCAGGGGCTGGTGGTTGGCGGTAGGCGGCACCAGAACCGTGTTGTGCAGGCACGGCAGTCGGCACGGCAGTCGTGCATCGTATAAGCTGGCGAGCTGGCTTCGGCGGGATTATGCCACCGGATGCGAGTCGCCCGGGTATAGGGAATAGGCTTACGCCTGCTTCCGATTCAAATAAGTACTAGGTTTTATCTAGAAATCGTTCCGCAAATGTGATTTTCGAGCGGTACGTTTTAACTTCCCGCGTTGTTTCACAATAAAATTTGTCTGTGTTCTTTTCGAGCTTTTATTAGTTGTGAAATTGAATAACTTATATCTCATCCATCCAACCTCACAAACTGTGGCTTTCGGAAGTTTTGATTCTTTCACTCTTACAAAGAAGAAAATATAATAAAAAAGTAATAACTTTTGGTCGTGCATTCTATCCATTGAAAACCTTTGTAAATGAAACTCCATATTTTAACACAAATAACATTAGAAAGTTCAGGATGGGCGGTGCCGGTGCCATGAAACAAAAACCGGATGGAAGGTAGAATGAACAAATTTATACAATTACTACGGTAACAAGAGTATATAATCAAAGCGGTAATGTTTCGCCATCTGTGCAGATAGATATACCTACCTATGTACTTTACTTATCTAGTACCCACCAACCAGCCACCTACAGTCCGAGACACGAGATGAAACCGGCCGGGGCCCGGGGGACTTCGGAGCGATGAGAGGACAGATGGAATTGTCTCCCACTCGGTAGTAGGTATAGGTACGTATCTAATGTCTGATTGCGAGTGTGTTGTGGTCGTTATGTGCGCATCTCGGGAAGAGCAACGGAACCAAAAGCTCAAGAAAATCAGGAATCGGTACTGCTATGTGAAATATAAAGTAATCCGATAGAATCGAATAGAGCTCTCGACCATCTTCGAAAACAATCTCGCAGATGTAATCAGCCATTTAGATGGCTCCCGCGTGCGCCCGTAAAACCTTCAAACAATATTTCTCTTTGGGAAATTTTGGGTAATCGAATTTGTGATACGTGGGATATCACTCACCATTATGACTACATAATCCACAGACCTTGACTCGATGAGCTCCCGAGAGCAGCCCGCATGCCGATATCCATAAATATTTATGCGTTTTCAATGCTACGCGAGAAAATTGTAACGGGTAATAAAAACTCTTATTTTTACGATTCGCCGCTCGCCGCGTGTTGATTATTTCATGAAAGGCATCGAAGGTCGCACCTCCTCATACCTCGCTACGCCCTAGCGCCGGCGCCGATCTGCGCCGAGGGTGTATGTGTATTCGCTATCAATATTAATCGATTGATGCTGTAATAACGTGAGGTCTAAGGACGTTTGGCGATTACGCAATGAAGCGTGTTTGCGACTCTCAAAGTGTTTGATGGTAGAGCAATCACAAACAGTTTAATTTTCGTAAATATGCCAGTGTTGTTCTCGATGTTTTACCTCATTTTTTCGCCGGGCATCTGTATCATCTAATCTCATGTGATTTAAATAGGTCACCGGCCAATAAGTGAATCGTCATCATGACCTTCTCTTCCCCCACTCCGCCACCGCCAGCTCCCTCAGGATGGACGATGAGAATGCATCAAGAGCGATCCATGCCAACACATTATATCTAACACCGCCGAGAGGTGGTACCTAATGTCGTGGAAAGACTAAAAATAATCTGAAAAGGTTTTCTATATGCTTTTCTTCTCGGGTGGTGGATAAAATGATTGCGCTGATGAAATATCACCCACGCTATATCATACAAAATATTAATTAACTTCGGTATTTTGATTTTATAGAGTACCTACCTTTATAAAATATGTAATGTATGTAATGTTTTTAAGTGTTTACCTGTTTTCAAATAATTGCATTAATATACTTATACATACAAAGAAACTCATTAATTAACTTTTGTACGAATACAGGCTTCGTATGGCAATGCAAAGCAACACCATACAATGATGTTTGTGAAAGTTAGTGCCGACAACACAGTTAGTGGTTAAAATAATTACAACTTTGCTCAAAACTCAGAAAACTGGCTGTTAGAGAACACAACACTCTTGTACTACCTAAGTACATGTCTCTGATTCTTGATGTACCAAAGAAAAGTTAGTTTTTCTCACAATTAATTTAGGAAATATAATAGAAAGATTTTTTTTAGGCTCCTAACCAGTTAACTATACCCATACCCATATAATTGTAGAGAACCAGATAGAAAACTAACACAATTTAATTAATAGGTAGCTGCGCTCACTTGTTTAATCAGTTACAATATAGATCTAAAGGTTCTAACAGAAAAAACATCTGGAAATGAATTTTAGTCTTCTGCTACGGACGCAACACTTAATTTAATTCAAAACAAGTAATTTGTTCGTTTAGTCGCACCGTTCGCTGGACTCGGAACAGGGAATGGCAAATGTAAAAATAGCGTCCTGCGCTCTGAGTGAAACATCCTCGTTAAATAAATCAGGCACGTTTTACAGCGTTTTTCCTACTTCAGCCGCGTAATGAAGACAAACAGCGCAGTTACCGGTTAGTGGCACACACGGACAGACAGACACACAACCAACCTTCCGCATCCGAAAACATCCGCTGGTAGATCTCGTCGCAATCTGCAGAACAACAATACCCTGTGTAAATGGAATTACAAACGTAATTAAAGTAATACAGTCCTGATCGAGTCGGAGAAGCCCCGAGTCGACGCGGGCGACTCCATCCAAATGATTCATAACTTTGGGCCGCGGGACGTAATTGTAATTGACGTTTGCGTCTCTTCGGAATTGGATTTCAGACTCATTTATTTGTTCAAATAACAGGAACGATGCTTACTGAGCCAAAATGTAGTTTAAATTGTTGAAATATACCTAACTTCTAAATTCTGTATAATTTTTACTAAGTCCACGTGTTAGTGTTCCCAAAAGGTTTAACGTGTGGTGACACAGATTGATGAATAAAACGCGTAGCATTTGCGTTTTGCCTTATTCATCAATTCTGCTCGCGGAGCCCCGGGACTCCAGTTACATATCAGCCGAACCCTCGTAACCACGTTAGCTAATGCACCTAGCGGAAGCCCTATTGTATAAGTGCCTCACCTACGTATGTTATTGTAAAGTAATATTATAGGATAATAGACAGTGAAAGTTCTTTAATTTTTCGCATCATCCACAACCAGTACCATAGACAGAATATTTGGTGTCAATAAATATAGGCACCAAAATTGGTGAACCCGACGTGATTATATATGCAGGTGATATATGTATAGGCACCAAAAAACGTTAGAGCTAAGAACATGCAACATGGTTGCATGAACCGCGAAGGGCCGAGTAGGAGCTGCCAACGGGACCAAGAGGAATGGGAGGAGAGGAGGCCTTTGCTCCACAGTAGGACACGAATGGCAGAATAAGTAATAATAGTACAGAATAACTAGAAATTAACCCCAGCAACATTTTAATCAAAATTGTAGGCAATTGTCTTTCTTAACAGGTAAAACAAAGAGAGAATGTCCAGTCTATATTTAAACTATCCCCAACTTTCTACCTGCCTGCCATTATTACTTGCCATTATCTAGGCTATGAAACAAACACACTTTAAAGTTACCGATCACAGACCTACTCGTACTGAACTGAACTGTACTAAAGAAGAATGTTTTGCACATTTTCTTTTCATCGTGCACACTGCCACTGCCTAGTCGGGCAAATTAAACAAAGTTAAATTAAATAAACGTAACTAAGATAAGGCACGGAGGGCAACTTAATGAGTCCGAGTTGATATTTAAACTTGTTAAACTTCAGACTTGAATGAGACTGCGAACTTTACATTTCGCACTTATAAAAACATATTTAAAACAAATGCTTTTGTAAATTGTATCGGAAGGGTACAAATTGAATCCATTATCGCGAAAGAAAACACAGAAATCAATTAGAGTCGTTAAACGTTATCGCAACGAACAATTTTAATCAAAAATCGCTTTCCAACGTAAATAAAGGCTCGGTTTTATTTCGCCATGCTTGTACAACATTTTAGAATCGTAATGAGGTACCTATGCATAAAAAGTAGAGCTGAAATGAATCGGAGCGGCGGCACAGAGCGGCTAATGCAATCCCATTCCAGCTGATTTTAATGAGGTCACTGAAATAGCGAAGCCATTGAATCGAGCTCAATAAGCTAAACCTAATGAAACCACCCAGTCTCCGCTGCGCTTTACAAAATGAACCAATACCTAAATAAATAAGGTTTCTAAAATTGTATCTGGCTTGGTGCTAAGGTAAAGTATTCACTAGACCACTCCAATTAAAACAAATGTACCTACTTCAGTTAAGTTTATATATAAACTAATACAATCAATATTATTTGTGATTTTAAACAAACTTATTTATTAAAGGTACATTTTGACTTATATTGCGTGACTCCACTCGTTTTTTCGATCATAAATAAAGAAGTACAATAGAGGCGAAGAGGTAATTCCTCATAATCACGTTGACCATCCGCCGTATCTAGTAGGACACGTCTCTATCGCTCTTAATGTGACGTGATGCCAAGTGTTCTCGCCGGAGAGCACAGATATGATTCGAAAAGTGGAGATCAGACGCGATCCGGTCCATAAACAGTAATGAACGGCTGACCCGGCGGCAGGAGCGGGCATGCGGCATTAAGGCAGGGCACGCGCTTCACCAATAAATATGTTAAAATGTTCCGTGACAACGCCGCGCGGATTCCACGCCGAGCCACGCCGCGCCGTGCTCCAGCCAATTGGCGCTTTTATCCGATTGTCGGGCAAAAGTGCGAATGCGGAAATGTCAGATAGAGCTGTTACTATCCGTCGGTAAATGTCAGATAGAGACGCGACGAGAATGGTGGAGGAAACTTCGTAAATTAAATACCTACACCACATTAGGTTTTTAAAACGACAACTTTTTTTGAAGCAACTTTAAAGAACCGACAAAATTAAGTGGACTGTTTTTGAAATAAGTAAATTTATTGTAGGAGTAAATGCAGCCCTTTTGAGATGACAACAGATTAGAAAGGCGTAAGCACAAAAGTTATTAACGAAGCATAATTCGCAAAGTTTGCGCTACCCGCCTCTTAATTAGGGTTACGAAGAACTTCTGTGCTGTGATGTTCAGAGTTTGTCTGATTATAATTAGAATAATAATTATTATGACAACATGAGCTCATATATTGCTCATATATTTTATTAGCCCAAAATATGACCCAAAAATACCTAAAGGAAGGAATTTACAATAATAATTCTTAGTTAGGTCCCACTTTTAGGGCAATACATAACATATCGCATTACTAATGTGAGTGCGAACGACCCACTACCCCCCTAAATACGACCCCCCCGACCCCCGCCCGCGGCATTCCACAACGAAACACAAAATGGAACGCAAAATGTTCGCGTCGTTAATCCGGCACGAGTTATGCGATACATTACGATATACGATAGGCAATAATAAATAATGTTACATCATTTTTTTTTTGGATTCATTTTGTTGAATTTTCTTTCTTGTACAAAAATTCAGACGTGTTTATATCGACGACCACGAAGATTTCACAAGCTTTTAGTAAAAACTGTTTTAAATGGCCGACCTGCTATGTAAAGGCAAAATTAACTCAGTTTTTCAAGTGAGGTCACAAAAGTAGCAGTACCGAAGTTTCCGTGCTTGCACAAAGTTACGGACGGGTAAAAAGCGCAGTTCGCAATCACTAAGTAGAGCCGCGTCCTCGACAGTTGTCTGCAATAACCTCATAAAAAGCGCGCTTTATGTCAGCTCCCGTTGTTGGTTCGCCTAAAGGCCGATTTACACCAGACGAGCGAATGCTCATTCTATCCTCTCTCCGTCAAATTCTATTAGTGTATGAGTTCGTTGTTCTATCTTAGCTCGCATAGATTCTATGGAATATTCTAAGAATGCTCGCCTAACTCGCGTTATCTCAGTTTACATCTTTCGCTCGCTTGATGTAAACGGCACTAGGGCTCGCGAACAGCAGCTTAGAACGTTCTTACGTGCTCGCTTCCCGGAGCGGTCTCTTCAAAATGTTCTTTTGTTCTAGATTTCTAGTTCTTGGTTCTTGTTGATATTTTTGGTGTATATGCTGAACTTTCGTTAACACTAAGTGATCAAGAAAGAATGCTCTTGTTCTAGCTCTAGCTCCTCGTTCGTGTAGTGTAAATTCGCCTTAATGCAAACATGACTCGGTCGCGATGGCGTGGTCGCGGCGCGGCGGCGTGATCAAATCAGTAGTATTCCTATTTCCTGTTTTATATTTTCAGTTTATTTTACAATTTCGTATGCGGTTGGTTCCGTCGGTTTCCTCGGGCAGTATTGTTTAAAAGATTTGCCACGTCCTACCGCTATGGCTTGGTTGTTCGAGACCTGAGTTCGTGATCACACAGAGAGAAGTTTATGAAAATAGCTTGTACAGATTTTATATAATACACAAGACAAATCTAATTGTTAACGTTACTCGTAGTTACTGTAGTTACTGCCACAATCTAGATATTTGAGTGCTCGCAGTGTTACTAAAGGTCGCTTTCCAATGCTGACGACCGCGACACGCGACCGCGACCCGGATATGTATCCGTGGGTCGCGCAACATGGTCGCTTGCATCCCACGGCACTTCATATTAATGCATACTAATGCCTTGATCACACGTACCGAGTACTCGGTACGTATAAGCATAGCGCCGAGTGCTCGGCTGAGCGAGTGATGTAAGATTTCACTGTCTCGGCCGAGTACTCAGTACGTGTGATCTAGGCATAAGCAGTTGATCGCGCGACACGTTTGCGATCGCCTGTCGCGGTCGTCAGCCACGGTTGCCAACATCGGACGGCCGACTTAACATTTCTTTATAGTTAGAGCCATGGTAGGTGATGTTTTGACTGTATCACTGCAAGTTCTGTGTTATAGCGCTGCTGCAGCCACTTCACGTGCAGCGTCCAGTCTGAGCGTGCAGTACTCACCGACTACGTGCAGCGTGACGAAGAAGGAGCGCACGGGCTGCGTGGAGACCTGGCACTCGTAGACGCCGGCGTCGCGCTGCTGCGCCCACTTCACGTGCAGCGTCCAGTCGTCCGTCTGCGGCGAGTGCGTCGCCTGGAAGCGCTGGTCCGACGTGTACGTGTAGCCGCCCACCGTCAGGATGTGCAGGTCGCGGTGCCGGATCCATGACACCTGCAACACACAACACCGCGTCACTGCCTGCACTGAGGATCCTGGTCTGCGATGCGCGTGCGGGCGAGGGCTCCGCGCTGATTGGACGGAAGCCGCTCAAAGGGGCCTCTACTTATACATTTGTATTAGGGAACAGTTGTTTTAGGCCCCCATTGGCATGCAAATGAGGGCTCTATGAAAATTGCGAACGGATCTTTATTAACCATTCCTTTTATTTACCGACCATGTGCGCTCTTTAATGATCCGCGGCGCAGGTACAGAGGTTCACTGGAATTTCAGATTAGCTCTTAACGGCCACCGGATGTTTAGGTACGATTACCTACTCGTACAGCTGCTTCAATTTATAAAGGTTGAAGCCGTAAACCATTACACACGATACGGCGACTGAAGCTAGAGTTCAGAATTGTTAATGTATCCGCAGGTTTCTTTGAAGAGAAAGCCCACAATGAATGCCTGAAACTCCGCGCAGGTAATTTTAGATCAAATCTTGAATCTTCAAGTTTGTTATTTTATCTCCCCGTCTCACATACCTCTCACAAGGGTGGGTAATTGTATGTGTGTGTTATCGGTTGTATCGCGAGGATGGTAAATACGAGGATTTGAATCCAGCGACTGACGTCACTGGGTGAGTGGCTGCTATCTGCTCTAAGACGAAACGGATGGTCGAGCGGCAAGTGTGTGGGACTGCCACGCCACGTTCGATTCCCGCTTCAGGACTAACATTTGTGTGATGAACATCGGTGTTTGTCCTGAGTCTGGGTTTTTTCTATGTATCCTATATATTCACAAAAAAAAGTATAATATAATATAAATATTGTATCAGTTATCTGGTTATCATAACAAACTTACTGCTTAGTTTGGGGCTAGATGGCGTTTTGTGAAAGGGTCCAAATATTTATTGATCGCTATCGGTCTGGACTTCGCAAGGCTGTCGATACTGTCAAGTTATGCTTTTGATGAGTTCACTTTTCTCTGGGTCTCTTTATAACTAATAGCAGGGACTAGCTTATAGCCATAAACCAGGGATAAATAAAATATTGGTAAAAATTGTAAAAAATAATGAGGACATTCAGATACAACTTGTATTATTGATTAACCATTTGGTACTTAATCGTTAATTTAAGGTAAGACCAAATCATACTGCAGCTGTTAAAAAATTAAAAATTACTAAAAGAAATACTTATCCTTTTCTTTTCAAACTCCAGTACCTAAATAACAAAAAAAAAATAATATGAACATCTGCTGGTTTACGTTATTCTCTGAGATTTAATTAGAATTACTGAGTTATTAAAATGAGTAACAGTAGGAGGTAAGGCATGTTGAAATTAATCTATTTCAGGAGGAAAACGATGTGCGACCCGTGATGAAACGACTACGCGCGCCGCCGCCCGCCGCCGAGCCCCACGACCGCAGAACTGACGACCACGAAATTTGAAGCTTCCAAACCTCGCTCCCGCAATCGCTGCCACCCCGAGCCTGCTCCGACCGACACGCAGGGCTCCACCACCTTCCAGCGACTGCTCTGCCACCTGCGGCAAACTATCCGCTAAGTAACCTAGCGATGTGGTCTTATCTTCAAGATACTTTAACGTACCTACTGATATTATTAAATTAAAAAGGAATAGGTGAATTCGAGAATGGGAATTATTTTCCGGAAACAAATGCAAATTTTTGTATTAGATTCATTTAACTATTACCACGTTTTTTTATTGCCACTTTATTGTTCCTTTGTCTGTCTGTCTGTCGATCATTCCGTGTAAAATCTTACTCTATAATCGAACTCTTTCGAGCACTTCCCGAATAGCTATATGGCTGAAACTTTCAGGATGCTTAGTTCACAACTCGATGACAATGCATTTTAAATCCATTAATTAGCATGCAATGCCGACCTAACCTTAACAAAATCATAAAACCCGCTATATGTCTCATCTAATGTTTACATAAAATATATATACCTATGTACATATTTATGTATATCTCGTAAAGGAAGCGAGATATAGCAAAGGCATAGAGAACGTGGATTTTAGATTTTAATTTACATTTCTTGTTATTTGAAAATGATGTAGGTCTCCGGCTAGCTGCAAACGTCGTCGGATGCTTTTAAGTTTCCATTAATACAGTTCTTGCGTGAGCATGGTAATTAAAATAAAAAAACAAACCCAACAAGCTGCAGAGCGGTCGCTTTGCGCAGCGGATTCTTTACATGTATCTCTTGATGTGGGTTTATTATCTTGCGAACAGTTTTGCTACAGGCTTCTTTATGCACAAACTCTTAAGTTTATTACACATAAGCACTTTATTTAATTGTCAATAAACATTATAATATAGGTTTATGTCGCAAAATGATTGAGTGTTACCGTGTACCGATAGGACCCACAAGTCCAGCTAAACCTAGTACTTTGCGATACATAATCATAGGTACGTTTGTGGCAGGCAGCGTCGCCATATATTCCAACTATTTCTTGGAATAGCTGAACGCTATCAAACGCATTCCATCCCCCACTTTTTGCAAGTTATGGACCTTAGTGAAATATTCCATTGAGCGCTCGGCATCTCGAAAACGCCAAAAGTTTTAACAAAAATTAAATAAATTGTTGTGAAGAATTTTATAAACAGAATCGAATAAGTTTTGCGTTGTAATGTTTTACGAGTAATAATTTTATACATCGTTTAAGTAAAAGATTATACTTCTTTACAAAACAAAGAACTTATCATTCTGCTATTTATGCTATGATATATTATATTTATGTTATATTATTTGTGCTATGGCACATAACTTTATAACCATGAAAAATTTAAATTCCTCCCCTTTGCAAAAGAACTTTGTAGTGTTGAGGAATGAACGCCACACAATGCCTCGGAAAGTTCAAGATATCGCGGATTTTATAGTGTCGTTTCTGCTTTTATTAGTTAGCTTTATTCAGTTCGTATTCTGTACAATATTTAATCACACCTATTCGTGGCTGCGAGGAGCGTGTGCGATGCGGATGTTCAAGGATAATGTAGAGCGTGCGGTGGACGCGGCTTACTACATCATGCCAAGAAACATGCATTGCTAAGTACTTAGATTTAGTGTGCCTAAAAAGTAGATGATATTAAAGCAACTTTACGTCAAAGTAATCGATATCTTCAGGTGGTGACTAATCCGAAACAGCCATTTCGGGTGGCTTATTGCTGAATCGCAAAGTTATCAGAATATCTCCCACGTTGTTTACCAAATCTGCGTTATAGAGCTCACATGTACTTGTTTGTGTGCCAGTCCTTTACAATTTATTAGAGTCAAGTTTGTTTCAGTTCCTTCGCCGCAGTCAATTACAAGCTCGGTTTCTGCTTAATTAAAATAATTAATAGCAGGATAATATTTTTTTGTTTCCAAACCCAGCCTTGAGGATAACACATTGCACTTTCAAAAGTCATAAAAGTAATAATATCCTTATCAAAAAGACGCAATCTTAATATCCAAAACTTTATTTTGTATGGTGTAATTAATTTGTTAACTTATAAATAAACAATAGGCCGCCCTGCGCCTTGAATGAATTCATGTTCGCAGCGAGCCCCGGGGACGGAGGCCGACTTTATTGCGATACTTCACAATTTGAGCTTAACTAATTATTTTTATAATCCATTATTGAGGAAATTTTAATGAACTAGATTTCGAACAATGCTTAATGGCTTTGGAAATTTGTGAATTGAATTAACTTCTGGTTGATACTCCTGTGATAAGTTTGCTTAATTTTATGAAATGACAATAATGGCAAGTAGCAAGAATCCCATCTCTCGCTATCTTTGTGTGATATCATCTGTAACTTTATGATTAATTTCAATATGATGATGACACCGCGTCAGCGCCGCCGTCAGCGCCCGCCGTCAGCCGTCAGCGTCAGCGTCGTCGCATTTAATTAAATCCCTCGAGCTCACGTCTTGTTTGAGAAAAGAAACTCCTGTAATTAGGTCGCCGTCAAAGCGACGCGACGCTAACTTTAATTAATAACACGACTAAATTAACATTAAAAACAGGTACGATTCTTCCTACTTTTGCGAGAGGTTTTTGCGTTTATATTAGAAAACATTGATAACTGTTTTACGTGCAATAAAAGAAACATGAATAATTCATACACTCTTCACTCAGTCTTAAAAATGTTTATGTTATTCAGAACCAAACCGTTACTTAGTTTAAAGCTTAGAAAATTTTACCACATTCGCACGTAATATGTTCTAATTTTCTTTGTACAGACACAATAAAATAAAATGAGTATACTACATCTATAAATGTGAAGTACTTGCGTGCGAGAGTAACGCCTTCGCCCAAACTAGTTACAATCGTGTTGACAATAAATTCGTTTGTGTAAACTACCAAATGAGATCGCTGGACGTAAAGTGGACGATAAAAGTGTATGACTCTACTTCTATTTTTGTTCGCATTTTTCTTTCAACGATATTTACGTAAATCGAGCCTTACCACTTTGATATACGGCTGGTATTTGTGTGAGCGACGGTTTTATGTCGTTTGAGACATTCAACAACAGTTTTAATGTTGGGGACCGTTGCATAATAGAGGCAGTGTTGTCGTTGTTGTTAACTATTAAACAGTTCATTAAATTTGTATGTTATATGACATCAACAATGAGAAAAACAATAAAATCTGATGTAATTATACGTTACCAAAGTTTCTAACAAAAACATACAACAAACCACTTTAATTGGGACGGTTCTCAGTATTTTAGTGACCAGAAACACCGCTGAAAAGCCATAAGAAAGCAAAATAAGCATTTTTGTTTACTGAAATTACGTATTTTGATTTAAAAACTAAACAATTAAACTGATTTTGATTAAATATCTATGCACAAGTAGGTAGTTAACACAGTTTGATAGTCTTTGTACTTACTTGTCTATGTTATGTAACCAGAAAATTATCACATTATTTTCCGCCATTGTATTGTAATATTTATGCAAAACAAATGAAAATCCGATGCTCCCTCCATTGTTTCGAATTCAGGTGAAATATTCGGTTGAAATGTAGGAAGAACACCTCGGCATAAGCCGCGGCACAATGCGAGTCAGCAGAACAGTTTGTCTGTTTGTGCATCATTGAGTGTGCATTACCATAACAATGCTCAATACATATTCCATCAGGAGCGGCGGCGGCGGCGGCGGTGTGCTGCAGGCTCCACAGCTGGGATTCAAATTAGGTCGGGCTTTATGAGTACAAAACGCGCAATCATCTTGCTGACTCTGATTATACTTTGAATTATGCTTGATGTCTAGTTTTCGCGAGCGTAGGGCACTGTATAATGTCTTATGGTATGTGAATTGTATCAGCTTTTGCTCAGAGATACGGGTGTTTATAACAACAATAATGGGTAAGGAACACAATGTAAACCTTCCAGCCTGTGCCATCCAACCTTGCCGTTCTTCACCGTTCACGCCCGCCGCCGCCGCTCCGTGCAACGCCGTAATCGTGCGGTGATTAGCGGATAAACCGGGCAGATTCGCCGCTCGTGTTTTGTTTTTTGCACCGCGTGTACGCGCTTCTTCTTCTTATCATGTCACCTGTAGTTAAAGGATTTCAAGTGCGACTCGTTGAGGCTCCTTTCGTTCTACGACATGCCAGTTTCCTCACGATGTTTTCCTTTACCGTTGCGAGAACGTGGGATGCATACATAGATTTTTTCGACCGAAAAAACCCATTTACGCATGACTCTTCTTTGCTCGAACGAATATCCAGTCTTGTTAATTGATTGATTCAGGCGTTACTTTGCGGAAACCCGAAATTGAATCCGAACTCACTCACTCTCGTTTCGGACTTCGGCGAGTCCACACCTCCTGATGATGCCTCGTGTAGAGGCGAAACACGTGTCGTATCTTTAAATTTTGGTTTTCTGTTAGTTGACTCTTTGGTTTATAATATAATATAAACTAAAGTTAAGTTAATTAAAACCTTTGTTTAGAAATCAAGCGGATTTATTACTAAATATATTTATATAATTTGTTGATATCCGGTCTTGTATAATAGCTAAAGGGTTGAGAAAATTATTTCTGATGCTGCCGTGGACAAACGAATGACGTACCTAAAATAATATTAGATAAATGCAGTAGATAAATATTAAAAAGCCGGAATTAGTAAACCGTAGCGAGATGGACTAGCCGCCAGCGCCAGGTCTCCGAGTAATGCCGCATCGCATCGCTCTGATGAACAAAAATGAGATCCGTCTTCATTTGCCAACCATCCGCCCGCCCCCGCCCCGAGCTTGCCTGATTAATTTCAGCTCTCGTTCATTTCAGTCCTGTTCCCATCTCCCGTTAAAATACTAATAATAAGCAAAAAAAAATAAAGATAAGGGAAATTTAATCGATCATAAACAAACATAATTATTTAAATTAATTTAGATGGCTTGTGTTGCATTAAAATTGGTGTGCAGTGCCTATACTAAGTATGGTACTTGTGTTGTAGGCACTGAGAATAAAAGGTTTTGTATCATAATCCTTGTGGTGTAATCCTAATGCATACAAAGAGGGTACGTATTTTGTAACTTGTTTTGTTAGGCATAGTTCCTAACTATTAAGGTACTCGTATATTACGATTTCGCTTACTTAAAATTTAAAATTGATTGTATGAGTAGTGGAATATAGAGTAGAGCTAGAAGTCTCGAAGGACTTCGCTGATTGGCTGGTTGTTGGTACATCTTCCGCAGCGGCTGATACCGCTTCCGTTTCCGGAACAAACAGGCGGAGTTTGAGTAAACAGACACTCGCGACTAGGTTGATAATGTATGCAAATAGGCCCGATTCACATACATACATACATAATAATTTAATATACCTCAAAGTTTAGTTGGATCATCCCCTTAATGCCAGTGCTCATAGATGTAATATTTACTTATAGAAAACAATATAAATATGAACTAAAATAAAATGTTCGTACAATTTTTGTGCTCTAAAAATATAGGTAAATGTAGGTATTTATGTTAATATGTACTTGTTCAGCAAAGTTTTTGGAGAGCAATAATACCGATGGCGTGGTCCGGGTGTCGCCTCGACTCATCGAGTGGATACAATGAGTAGTGAGCGCGGGATTCCTCAAAAGAAGCCATTCTAAAACAGCAATAAAACTAAATTAGACTGGATTTAGCCGACTCGAACTGCCGCGAACCAGCACCAACCGGATAGTTTTATTGTAAACGGAGGAAATTAAATAGAAATACGTTTATGTAAGTTTAAATAATGCTAGTTGAACTTTTAGATTTTTTTTTGTCATTTTGCACTAGAATTCCTTGTGTCGCATTGCCTAGACAAGTCATTACAATACCTAGACATCATTATACAAAATATTTGATAAGGGCTAGCCAATCGTTACGTATTAGATCTGAGGCCTTCGGGTCGCTGTAACTTTCGACACCGGAATCAGCAACTGGCTTGTACAAGACTAAGTAAGACAAGACAAGAATTCAACACTGACAGAACCACAATCTCAATGAATTTCTGAACTGAGCCTAGAATGCTACGAGAATGCTACGATAATGCTATGATAATGCTACAAAAGTGCTACGCTAATGCTACGAGGGTGCTACGAAATGTTACGAAAGTGCTACGATACCGCTGTGCGGTCTAGAACAACCTGCCGCGTAGCGACCGTCTCTAGGTATGCAGTCGCAGCTCGGCTCGCTATCAGCCTACAAGCACCCGAATACTACAAGCAAACACACCTTGTGTGCTCAGGCATCGTCTAGCAAGTATAGCAACCTAGAAAAATAATTGGATCTCAGTGGAATCTTCAATCATTTATCATCTTTCCTTAATGAAATCTGTTCTTCGTGCACTACCCACGCAATTGTCTACAATACACAAAGGTTTAGCTGGAAGATAATGCTACATAGCTGAAGTTAGCCTTTGTACTATTTGTTAAGTGCAATAAAGTATTTTCTATCTATCTTTTGGACACATCTTCGATACAGAAATATATTACACAGAAATATATTGCATTTAATTAATGACCCTGTAACGAGACACATTAAAATCTGTCTGGATACCGTAAGATACATAATGACAGTAATTTGTGATTCATTGCAAGCCTTAGATAAACGTATAGAAAAGATATAAAACGTCAGAATATATAAAGATAAAAGTATCGAAAAAAAAAACGAATCCACATAATAAATTACTATGAGGTTGATTCGGTGATGATGATACACCCCACAGTGGAATATGCTCGTCATAATTGCAGTCATACTTAGATGTGTTCAGACCCAGATATATCATCACATCACCCTTATTGCAGTGCGATACAGATCAAAATTGCTTAATTTAATTTATGACGTAGACGCGGCGAGAACAATAGCAAAAGACTTTGTTGATAAAAAATGAAAAATTCCCCCACACCCTACTTTTTCCTCCCCTCTTATATTATGGAGACGAATGCCGGATGCTGTAGCTTCTGAGATAAATACATTAGGATGTAGACTCCATATCTAAAGAGTTCGTTTGATCTCCGTAATAAGTTATTTCCTCATTTGTGTTGTAAATAACTGTTGATTTATCTCGTAACTGGGTTTGTTTTGCGCAGCGAATAATGCTCAGCTCGAATCGAATTTTAATATAAATTCAGTGAATGTGTGTTTTGCATTTAAAATGTCAATATAATGAGTTTGGATTCCTGGTGTTTGAATGTGCGGTTTTGTCCATACCCCGCAGCTAACCACATTCCGTTTCATTTGAAAATTTGTTTAGACCTAAAGTGAGTTATAGCTTTCAAAATGTTTTTAGGTAGCTATTAGAACTAAAAAAATCAGTTATTCTTTTTACGTCGGGCCCTAACTTTCAGCCACAACTGAATTACAACTTCAGACACTAGTTCCAAGCTTGTAAAGAACTTGGAGATTCCTTTCACCGCTCATTTACGGAGCCGCTCATTTCCTCTGTGGGGCAATGACATCTTACTTCCAACTACGATAATACAAAGAAATTATTATTTAAGTATACAGTGGTCCTTAAAATACGTTTATATCCCTAAATATAGACGTGTTGACATTGTTCTATCTTTTTAAATAAATAAATACAAATAAATAAATAAATTGTTCTAATAATATCTTTTATAATACATACAAGATGCAGAAAAAAAACTACCATACAAATGGTAAAAATCTATACCAAACTTTCAAAGTTCTGAATCCAATTGCGAAAACTTGCATCAAAGGTAAGCTCGTTTGCTCAAAACATTTGATTCGAACGCTGCTTTGGCGAGCCCCAATCTACATGTAAATGTCATAAAGAGTGGCGAAGTTGCAACAGATTGCATTGCGTCCCGCCGCCTTGTCCTCATCGCTCCCCTTTCAATGCAAACACACCATCTAGCGCGTGCGCACTGCCTGATCCACCACCACTCCTGATCTAGAGTACAGAACATATTCTGAGAGCACAGCATGGCATAATCAGCCTACGACTGGAAAATTATAATTGTTCAGACTCAGGAATTCTCTCGGCTAAGCTAGTTAATAGCTAGCTAATCCACCACTTTTTTTTTACCCGACTGCCGAGGAAGGTTATGTTTTTCGCGCGCATCTTGTATGTATGTATGTAAATTTCTTTGTTACCTCAAAGAAACGGCTGGATGGATTTTGACAATAAAGGGATCGTTAGATTCGTCTCAATAACCCGAGTATTCTTAGATGAGTTTTAAAAAAAAGTAATCAAATCGGCGGATTTATGACGCTAAATAGTAGGTCGTTGAAACAAAATTGTTTACTAAACCTATCAAGTAGGGTAACAAAATGAAGGAAACTAAGGTACAGGTGATTACAAAAATATACATAAGTGATATGTTTAAATTTAATTTGGAATAATTAATTGTCAATCACTGTAAGTATAATACTTTTGCAGTTGGGTTTTCAGTTATTATAAACTTTAGCTTGTTTCCTTTTCATGATACTGTATTCGGTACTAGTGTTGTCCACGTATTCTGGCCACTCGAAGTTGGATCGGAGAAGTCTACCTTCTATATCAGTACAACCGAGTGTCATCCAAATTCGTTCTCTCGATTGCATGCATTGTGATCGGATGCAGCGTACAGATGCTTTGCGATTCTGGGTCAGTGATTGTACCGAGAAGTAAGCTTTCGATCAGTAGCTAACTGTAGCTCCAATGGCAAACGATTTTACTCATATTCTGATTTTTAGCTACATTTTATAAGATTTCCCTTTTAAACTTTCGAACTTAATCTAAATTATATTTGCAGTTATTGGACAATTTCGCTGTAATAAAATGTATCTTGATAGTTTTTACTCTAAATGTCTAGAACAGCTATAAAAGGTTATTCTAGCCTAGCTAATAGCCCAATAGGTAGGTTTGCTGTGTGTAACAAACCTGAGCGTGACGTCAATTAGGGCGCGACTCCACTTGTCCGGATTCGCTCGCCGCACTCGTGGCCACTATTTGCCTGCCGTCCCCGCGTCCCGTGATTACATCACCTCCCCCCTCTCCCTCACCCTCCCTACGGCCCTTCGCCACCTCACTATAAAGCCGGTGCTCCACGCACACGAAATTTAACGTCGATACCTCGCCAGTGTGCTATCCGACCGACGCGATGACTTGCCATTTGCTAATAAGCAGCCAATATTTGAACGGTTTGAACTACGGTACCATTATCTGATTGGTCTGTGTTGAGAAACCGAAAAAATACCTATGGTTCATCAAAGCTAAAGTGAGTCATCATCCAAGGTCTGGACGTCCACTGCTGGACATAGACTTATCCCATTAGTAGCTACGACAAGCGGTGTCGAACAATATCATCGGTCCATCGCGTGGGTGTTCAGGTGAGTGGGAGTGGCTAATACACGTAACGTTACTACACTATACCGTGTAGCGTTACCTTAAAGTTACAGAGACAACCTCTGACGTAACTAATAGTTATTAAACATAGAATGTCGTTAATAACGACGCATAATTAACCGAGCCGACAGCTAGGCGCGTTAGATTCAATCCGTTTCGTTATTGTTTGTGTTAATCTTGGTTATTAATTAAGCTCCGAATTAATCAATACCTTTCAATGTTACAAACTGCAGGATCAAACATAATATTAATATTATATTACAATATTATGCAGCTGTATTTGAGCGTTAGGCTTTTTTGAATAAACTTTTTTTCTAACTAATTATTTTGGTACGCAAATAACAGATTTCAATATATTAATTCAATCTAAATCACTGTTTATTAAGTTTTTTTACGAGATTAAAGAAAAAAAAATTTAAAAATGTTAGCTCTACATCGACCTAAATATACCTACTGTGCGTCGGCGTCGGCGGCAACATTCGTGATTCGTTATAAGAAACAGATCGTAAACAAGTATCTGTTTTTGTGTAGGCTGTGCGGCATATTGGTTATTGGCACAGGCTCGTAAGTTCACCGATAGAACTACGACGTGCGTAGAACTACGCGGAATAGAGCTGGTATCTTGCGACGTGATGGCAGATAGGTAAGCACCAAGATAAATACGCAAATATATAGATGGGAAGTTGGAGTAGGCCATTGTGCAAGAGCTGTGGAACGTGCAGGAATTGATAGCCATCCATAGTAAAGTGACGATGATAAAAAAAATGTTGAGGAGATCATTTTTACGGAAAGAAGAAAACATGTGTTTCATATAATTTTTATCAAAATCGTTCGTTCAGATTTTTTTTTTTAATCAAAATAACTGATAAAAAGTCATTGAAGTTAACATAATTGCGTATTTTGCTTTTCTGTGACTTTTCAGTTGTACCTACGGTCACTAGAACATTCTTATTGAAATGTTTTTGTAAAACCTTGATTATTTATTTATCGTTAATTATCAATTATTATTATTAAACAGGAACAAAACACCGTTTACTACTTTTATCTTTAAACCAAAACGACATATTCAAGAAAACTATTTTCAGTGCAGACTTGGTGGCGCGTCTAGGAGCTTTGTTTCTCATTCCATAGAGCAGCGCGAGCCTGGGGAGTTAGCAGGCGCGGTGACGTCATCGCTGGAAGTTCCCACGAAGGTCGGAAAACAAAACTAGATGAAAATAAAATGTGTGAAAACGTGAGCGCCGCCGCGGACAAGCCTCCGTTACGGCTCCCCCGACAGCGCTCCCCGACACAGACGTATCATCGCGCAGAAGCCCTTCTCATACTTTGTTTGTACAGTCAGCTGCACTAGCATGACTACACTCTTAAGTTTTCACATTTATATTATAATGTGAATTTAGAAAAGACATTCTTCTTCTGACAAGTAATAGGACTACATTAATTTGAAAATGCTTGCGTGCACTTGTCTTTGCAAAATTACGAGTTATATAAATGTGAAAGCTTGGGAGTGTATAGGTTAATGTTAGTGCAGCTGATTGTACTAGCTAGACAAGTAGTAGTACAACAATAGAACATTTACTTTTGCCATCTAGAAACAGTTTCAAAATATTTTTTCCTTTTGGATATATTACCTACATTACTATGTGCGATGCCATAATAAAGTTATATTTGTACTACAAGAGGTGAAACACGAGTATGCCAGTATTGTTTTATGGATTTAGACTATATATGATTGTCAAAAAAATTTACACGCCACGTCTCTTCTCTTTCTGTTAAAAATTGAACAGCAAATATTATTCCAACATTGAAGCGTTTCAGATTCCGCAGAGTCGTGAGAACTTGGCCTTAATTTGGATTCAGTTCCAACATAAACAAGTTGCGACCACTCGTGCATAATGCACTGCCGAGTCCCACGTACCACTACGTATGTGTGCGTACATCTACGCACACATACTTCTTGCCGGAGGAAAGTGGAATGGTTTAATTCAACAGCTTGGCAATTATTGAAACAGCCGATCCATTACATACATTATCCACGAACGCAGATTATTACTTTTCAACTGACTTCAAAAAAAGGAGGAGGTTTATATAGAGGAGGTATTAATTCGGTTCTTTTTTTGTACCAAAGATCTTTGTTGAATCGAATCATAAAAATCGGTTCAATAGTTTTTATAGCAAAATAACTGAAAAAAAAATACCTCGTCTATATAAAACGAACGAAATTGCCTCTTTTACTTCCCTGTGACTTCCCAGTGGTGTTTATGGTCACCATTGAAGTCGGTTGTCTATGTTTTTGTTAAACTTTGATGATTTATCTATTAGAGAAAAAGTAATTTTTTGTTAAAGGGATTCAGATATACGTTATATATATATTCATAATTTTATTTTATTATATTTAGTGTAATTTATGATTCAATTCACTTTGTTAGTGGTTAGTTGTGTAAATGAATGAGATATGCGAGTAGTTATATATCATGTCATACATTATCCCAAATATAACATAGAACTCCGGTACATCTATTTAGGGCAATATAAATAACCCTCAGATAACCATTTTCCATGAAAATGATCTGAACTACAGCCGAGCTCGCCTCAAGTCAAACAAAGGCTTCAATTTAAGACATCCCTTTTCAGTCGAGGGTTAAATACATCCTTCGGTATCTTCTCGGCGTCGGCGTTGCGTCGGCGTCATTGAGCGGCCCCGAGTGATCCCGGTTCGCTGAGGATCGCCGACTTAGCGAAAACAACCCCTAACTTAAATAAAACCCTTCCATTCCAGCCCTTTGAATGATATTTTAACAATTCAGAACTCACCGCTGCTTTAAAATATTGTTTTGAAAGGTTTCTGGTTTTAATGAGGATTTTAATTTATTTGAAGTTAGAGGAATAGTAAGTATTTGTTGATTAAAACCAGCAGTTCCTTTAAGTTTTTTAAATTTTATTGAATCATTGAATATTTTTTTGTATTCGTGTAGCCTGAAATTGAGTATGATCAGAACTTAGAAAAGGTCAAAAAAATCTAGCTATGAGATATTCAATTACCAAAAAGTACAGTACAATATGACAAAAATTATTCAAAACATTCTAAGGTTTTTTTTTAAAGCAGTAAGTAATCATCTTCCTTTCTGCCTCATAAAATACGAAGACAGCAGCTGCTACGTCGTAGCCCGTATTCACGTATCACCGTAGCGATACGCAGCGCCGATTCCTCGTAGCACCGTAGCGTCGTAGCTTCGATGCCTCGTAGCACCGTAGCGTCGTAGCTTCGATGCCTCGTAGCACCGTAGCGTCGTAGCTTCGATGCCTCGTAGCACCGTAACGTCGTAGCTTCGATGCCTCGTAGCACCGTAGCGTCGTAGCGTCGATGCCTCGTAGCACCGTAGCGTCGTAGCTTCGATGCCTCGTAGCACCGTAGCGTCGTAGCTTCGATGCCTCGTAGCACCGTAGCGTCGTAGCTTCGATGCCTCGTAGCACCGTAGCGTCGTCGTAGCGCCGATGCCTCGTAATACCGTAGCGTGCTCCGAGGACCGTAGCTCTGAGGTATCGTAGCACCGAGTACTCTTGTGCTTCTTATCATGTCACTAGTTCTTTTGAACCAGTGTGGTGAAAGGACTTCAAGTACGCCTTGAAGAGGTTCCTTTCGTGCCCTTGACACATATTTTCGAACTTTTTAGGTTCTTTATCATGCTGGTGGCCTAGGTTATTTTTATGTCAACAAGTGAATCAGACGAAATATTTTCTTACATTTTCGAAAAACTTAACGCGGGTTTGCGGTTTGAAAATGATAGATATTTTTAAATTATTGGGTAAGGTTTAATATATGTGTGACAAAGCTGCTAAGTGTTGATACTAAGCAGTACAATAAAATGTGAACAGATTACTAAAAATATTCATTTTCCCTGTTCGTAGAGAATTTTAGCTTTAAGACTTGTAACACTTTTTAACCTTCAATCATGTTTACTTATTGGAATACGGATCTAGATCAAAACAAAATGTTGTGCCTAAGTAAGTTTTTTTTTTACGTTGATTGTATTATTATTATTATTGTTGTATTATTTATTATTATTGTATATACGAGCATTCTGCTCGTGAAATAATATAAAAATAAAATTAAATAAAAGTACGCGTCGCACTAACTAGAGGACGTGGTGGCCGAAGAGGACGTGGTGGCCGAGTGGATGAGGCCCTTGCCTTGCAATCTGATGGTCGCGGGTTCGAATCCCGGTGGCAGTCATGCGTAAGTGGGTTTTTTCGGTCGAAAAAATCTATGTATGCATCCCGCGTTCTCGCAACGTTGAAGGAATACATCGTGAGGAAACTGGCACGTCAAAGGACAGAAAAAAAAATGTTCTATGGCATGTGACATCCACCAATCTGCATTGGGTCCGCGTGGTGGATTGATACCCATCCGCTCTCCTGCCGAGAGTAGGCCTGAGTCCCAGCAGTGGGAACATTATAAGCTGATTATGCTATGCTTATGCTACGCGTCGCACTCATACATACCTAAGTATAACGGCGCAGCGTCACGCGTAACCCAAAGGTCGGTGATTAAGACGGCTTCGCGGGGCCGGACGCTGACGGATAGCCGGACGCTGACAAATGACCGGACGGGGCGAACGGGCTGCTAACTTATCGTCTAATTACAGCCCTGATGAATTACTGCCCCCGCTTACGAAGAGCCAGGAATCAACACACCATGTTTGTACACAACCAAGTATGCAATACCACTTCATTACTATTATGAATTATATATAAAAATAAATATTAAATGCTTATTGTTGCGACTATCGAAGTTATATTACTATGGGCTGCCGATTCATTTTTATGATTAATTCAGGTTATTATTATTTCACCCTAGGCCACAATTTTCAGCTCTATGTGAATAATTGTACAATTGAATATCTATTTTGAACAGACTTCACATCGTAAGATAAGTATTTTTGTGGTATTTTAGTATTTATTTAAATCTTCTTATAACTATTATTACAGAAATTATAAATTATTTAATACAGGATAAAACAATAAACTACGGTGATATTACTCAGTAGCTTGAAAGTCTGCAATACTATAAATAACATTTATGAAAGTTCCAATAAAAAGAAAATTATTTAGTCCTACTTTGTGCCTCAAAAGTTGCGAATAGACTGTCTGAATTTTCAAAAATGTATGTGTGTATGAGTAGACTGTAGTGTAAGTACTAGGATTGTGTCTAACGTGTGGTCAAAAAACAGGTACCTAATATGTGTGTGGTGCAGCAGTGGTGTCTTGTCGCGTTTTTAATTAGATGCCGGCGACGGCGGAGTTAGATGCGGACGCGAGCGGACGTGAGCGGCGGCGGTGGCGGTCCGAGCGGCCTCTACCCTCACAGTGCAATCGCAGTAGGACAATCATATCTCATCCCATCACATGCACATCACACATGAAATATAATGATAGACCAGGATCCTCGAATATAGCTTACGCTTGTTCACCTGAATGAGAGATGCACAAGATCGTGGAGGCATGCTATAGCTGGCTCAAACGTTAAAAGTACCTACATAAAATTACCGTATTATTAATCATATCTGAAAAGTTACATAATCGTAACTACAGAATATAATACTAATAATAAAGTATATTTTCCATAAAAGATCTTAATACTCATACACAATAAGATTAAAATATAGAACCTTAGACAGAAAAAGTGTGTCCGAGCTATCGTTGGTGCTTGGTTCTTGGATTCCTGCAAACCTATATTTGAAGAACTTCACATATTGCCCTTGCCCTGTATGTATATCAAGCAACTTTGTATATTTGTTAAACAAAATCCAGATCAGTTCAAAAAACATTGTGATGTAGTATCCAGAAGGGCAATGACTAGATATCCATATGAACTGTATTTACCTTTCTCAAAACTTGACATCTATAAAAGAAATGCTTTTATAAATGCCATAAAAGTATATAATAAACTGCCCAACTCGTTTAAGGATACACCCCTACCAATGTTTAAACGAAGGCTGGTAAAATGGCTAGCTGAAAACTGTCTCTATAACTTAAAGGAATTTATGAATCATACTGAAAAATAAAATATACTATTTACAAAAGTTTGCAAAAAAGTAGGCAGATTTATGTGCTAGTGTATTGTGCTGTTTAATATTATTATAGTTAAGTAGTAGGTATCGTTAACATTTAAATACCATTTGATAGTATTATATTCATTCACTGAAACTCGCACACCTTAAATGGTAGAACATAAGGCACTAATAATATTCTTTAACAACAACTGAATGAACAGGAAATTATTCAAACGGCTTAGCGAGATCTTTTCATAAAGGAATTTATAAGAGTAATCATTTCAGTGCTTTAATTAAAACCAAAAAAATGACCACAATATGAACCATCTCAGCAGTGTCAGAGGAAAATAGCCAAACCTTTGAATAATGAAATCTAAGCAGTTCTTCTAAGTTATAAAATCTAAGCAGTGCAAATCCTTTCTCCACACTGGTTCTTTAAATATCTATGAATGCAGTTTAAATTGTTTTTTAAATTCAAATAATGTCTTTCAGTAAAATATTCCATATACAATATTCAAGGTACTTTCCCTCCATGTGGCATATCCGTGGGACGCCCTGTATAGATATAGGCTTCTTTTTATCCCGATAGCACGCGGGTGGAACCGCGGGCAGCTAGTGTTGTATACATATACAACATCAGTATTTGTTTATGTGAAACCTGAAATTAGTTTGCTCAGAATCGAAAACCAAGTTAAATTAAAAATATACAAACGGCAACTGACTATGCGTATTTTTTTCTGGTGATTAAAAATTGACGGTGTATATGAGAGCATAGCGTATACGCGCACTCGCGTCCTGCAGAAGCGCTGTCCCTAATGTCTGCGAGCTATCAGCTGGAGCTGCGGCCGCTGATGTGATGAAAAGGCGCAATTTGGGACCGCCGAGATAGCTTATCTTTTTGTGGGTCTGTCGGCACCGGCGCGGCGGGGTAAGGCGGGACGGGCTGCCAAGATTAGACGCCACCAAAAAAGAGATTTGAACTCCAATTTTTCTTTGTACCCAGAACATGATGTGACGTCATCAGTCAGGCAAGAAATCCGCTTGCATACGCTGTGATTTACGTGTGACTAGTAGCGGCTATCCATGTTTTATTTTCACATTCTAGCATTTCATTATGCAAATAATTCAGTTATTTTTGCGAAGGTAATTCAAAGTAATTTCAAAGTTAATTTATTGCATGAAATATATGTTTTACAGATCTTAAATGTTTACATTGGTATCTATATATTCTGCCGTCTCGGGCGTGCAATGTTGTTTTTACAAACAAAAAGTATACCTATTATATATGTACAACAACACTTTATAACATTAATCTTAAAAGACAAAATCGAAAAAATACAAAATTAAATAAAAATTAATAATATATACCTATCTTGAGTTTAAATTAAATTATAGTGTTTTTACGAAGTTTTTGTCAATTTTAAATTCATTTAACGTGTGGTAACATTTGGTGAATAATACCTCTCTCAGCTTTCTGTGGAACAGCGAACAAGGCAGCTCTCTTATTGACTTTGGCAATTGATTATATATAGACGAAGCTGTGCAGAATATGCTTTTATGCATTAATGCTGTGTTAGCTTTCTTAGTTATGACTTTGTGCTGGTCTCGTCTATTGCGAACTACGACATCCGAAAGTCGGCTAAATAAATCTGGATTGTTCTTAACAAACATAGTCGTTTCGAAGATATACAGTGAAGGAATCGTCATGAGGTTGTATTTAGAAAAATACAACCTCATGACTTGTGGAACAATTCCAACAAACATTTATCTACCTTCACAAACTTTATCACTATAATAAGTATTATTACTATAACAGTATAATTAAGTAGAATATGTCTTTTTTTTAGTAAATGCCAAATTATTTGTTATGTTCGAAAGTCAAGAAAATCCTTGTCCGCAAGCCAATGGGAGGTGACATTTGCAACCAACCTAATTAATTTAGCGCTTTACGTAGAGTGGGGCTCAGTGGTTTTGAGGGTTCCACTTCGACAAAGACCCTCGCAAGCCCTAGGGCTGTCCTTGAGAACCAATACCGACTTGCGACCCAAACAACGAGGTAACTCGTGATACCTACATATTTTAGAAGGTAGGTAGAAATACAACGTGTAGTGTTATATCCCTACAAGCCCTGAGGGGGCGAATTCAGACTTAGAGTGTGAATACTATCACGTGTGCAAAGGTTGAATACATCGTATCAGAAATTTTCATACAATAATTATTTAAGACAACCCTATTTGCTATTTACTTCTCCATCTGTACACACCCTCCACGTCACACATAGACACACGTAAGGAACATGGGCTCATGCCTATGATCTAGTCTAGGTAAGTTGAGTAGGTAGGTTAGGTATTTATGAACCTTTCGATGTTAAGAATTAAGAATAGTTTTACATAATTTAGTTAGACTATTTCAAACTATTGAGAGATTAAGAGAAAATACATACAAATGTTCGTTTTATTTTTATTTATCAATTTCTTACTGAGGACTTTTCTCTTAGTTCCTGTAGTAGGTAGGTACTTGTAGTCTGCAGTTTTCACAGTTGCATAATGCATTGCACCCGCACGATGGATGCGGCAAGAGAGGGCGCAATGGCGCACACTGGGAAAGGCCTATGTCCTGCAGAGGACTGCGAAAGCCTGATGCCGACGAATGCACAAACATAACACATTTTTGAGTTATTTTTCACTTTACGCAAACAACTTTATGTAAAGCCGAAGCTTGAGTCAATTTGCCTTCTTGCAGCTCATAATATACCACTTGTGCCATGTTTTATTGAATTTATGAAGAAATAATTTAAAAAATAATTCAGTTCATAACCATAGTTACGAAAAAACAAACAAAATGTCAAAGAGAATATAATGCAAAATGTTAAATGTCTTAAATGTTGTACCAAGAAGTTTTATTAGTATCGAAAGAGTATCGAGTAGCCGAAACCTCTTTAGCTATGAAATGAAGAATATGAAAGACAGAGTGGTCAAAACAATATTACCAATAAAAATACTTTGAAAAATCTTGTTTCTGTCCTCGATCCAAAGTACTCTGACACAATTGATGTTCATGTTCCCACTACCTGGACTAAGGTCAAACTCTTCACTAGCGTGATCGTTGTTTCTCCAACACATAGACCAAAATGCGGATTTATGGAGTACCCATAAATCCGCATTTTGTTAGCGCGTAGTTGCGCAAAATGCAACTTCCTCACGATGTTTTGTAGGTACACCATTACGCATGGCATTTAAGTTAAACAACAAAACCTAGCACAAAAAAAACCATTTGCCTCTCAGATGCTGTTAAGTTTTCTGTAAGATAAGCCTTGATCTGTCTCATCACTAACATTACTGAGGTTATTCGGAAAGTTCACCCCCCTTCGGCAGTCATGGAATTATAAAAGGTAGTAAAAACATTTTGAAATACAATTTAATGGTGGTCTGTTATTTGACGACACGGATGGTCGAGTGGCAAGTGTGTTAGGCTGCCACGACCGGTGTCGCGGGTTCGATTCCCGCACAGGACAAATATTTGTGTGATGAACATCGGTGTTTTCTATGTATTCTATGAATTTATTTACAAAAAAAGAGGTTCTAAAAAATTAATTTGGGGCTAGATGGGGTTGCGTGGAATGTTCAAAATTATTTATTTATTTATAAAAAAAAACTATGAGTGTTGTGCAAGCCTATAATTGGTCAACATTTTAGTGTATGTAATGTAAGTTTTCTGTGTATTTTGTATTATGTGTGCTGTTTGCATTGCCTTATTGAATAAATAAAAAAAGATAGATAGATAGATAGATAGATGTAATCTTTATTGCACACCTTAAAATAAAAATACATGAAGAAACAATACTGAAGAAAAAGTGGTACAATGGGCGGCCTTATCGCTAAAAGCGATCTCTTCCAGGCAACCTTGGGATGGACTCGAAATATTTGAACAAAAGAGGACGGCGGCGGCGTACAAATACTTACTACTAATATTTTAATGAAAAACAATATTTACTTAGTTACATAAAATAAAACTAAGTTACATAACTTCATACAAATAAGACAAACTACATGCTAATACACATAAATGTACGATATATAATACTATAATACATACCTATAATAAACGTACACAAATAACATTACCTAAATGTTAGGTACTAATAAGTTCATTACGTGGTCGTTACTGAGGACAAATAAAAGTCATACACTTTATTTTAAAAGATATTTTTAAATAATATTTAATTTTCCAACTTTACGCTACATGTCTCACTCAAATATTTTCTACTCTAGGCAAACACAATCAGTAGGTTTACACAAACTCTTTTCCTATAAGATAAAATAATTATAAATTAATGAGTCCAACCGTTGCAGACTCTACACCTATACAGTGTAATGTCAACCATAGTCCACATCAGATGTAATATTAATATTTCAGCTGCCTAGATAGCGAAGGAGGTGACACAGTCTCATATCAAACAGCTGTTTCATTCGTTATTTTGGAACTCTACAAATCTTTGACATTCGGTATGTACACTGTACAGTGTTCCGGATTGAAGGGGACTGTAATTAGTAAAATAATTTTGAGATTTACACCAAAATGTCTCAAGCGCAGCGCCGCACTTTGCCTATTTGAATTTTAATGTCTTGGTAGAACTATTTTGATCTTGGGTAGGCGTGATTTTTAAGCAACTACTTGTTACAAAGTCTGTAAGAAATACGATAATAATTGTGTTAAGAAACTTTTTAAAATAATTATCATGGTATTTCATAGAGACTAAAGAACTCGCAACCTATTTATATAAAATGAAATTACATTGCATGTGTATTAAATATGCATAATTCAATAAATGTGCTTTAGAATAGAATAAAGAATGTCTAAGCCACCGACATCTTGACTTTTTTGAAAATGTGTATTAAAAGAATTGGTTTAATAAATTGCTATAAAATTGTCGAGTGAACCAGCTATTTTGGTTCAAACTATGTCCCAGCTTAGTATTCAAAACAAGAGCAAACAACTGTGCTTAGGTAACCCGTGCTCCAGCCGTAGCGTTGTGTTGGTACATACATACGCAACACAGAGCTGGCTGTATGGAGGATTAGTTACAGATTTATGATGCTGGGCTCCGGGCGGGAGTTTTGGAGAGTCATCTTAGTCATCGACGAATGGCGAGAGATTTTGCCAAAGGATTATGTATCTTTTGCCTTTGGAAAAGAGTAGGTCAAAAGGACTTCAAACATGGTTTCATGGTAGGTACTATGTGGACAACGGTTTGAGAGCTCTTGTGTATGCATGTATGTAGACAGGAAGGTTGTTGAGTGAGTGTCAATCAAACAAACAATAAATTTTCCAATTCTGCGTCTGGCATACTTCGGTACTTCTATTTCTAATAGTAATGTTCATCACATTAATGAAGCCTCTTTATTACTTTATTGAAACCTTAATTGATAGGCCAGCAAAACCAATACATCTTTCTTCAATCATTTCAATATAGGTCTCCTTTTACAAAATTGAATATCCAAAATGGTGATAAAATAAAATTATAAAAAAGATGGTTTTTCTAAAAACGTGACAGATCGTAACATTCTTTACCTTTATTTGATCGAAAAATGGTGATATTTTTTCGATACCTATTTTTATACCTTCTTGCTCTGATGCGGAGCGGGATGCTTTCATTGAGATACATTTACACTTGTATCTCAATGGATGCCCCACGATTCGCTCATTCGTTCACACGAACAATCGAACAGCGTGCTACGCAGCGGATCACGACGGCGCTCGCTCGTAGCACGCAAATGAAATTCCTGGTCTTCTGCCTGCTGTTGACTGGTGGAGCAGCACAATCCTGAGGTTTGCAATTGAGATACCAGTGTCTAGTTTCAATCTAGCAAGTTTTGAAATCAGGTCGTGGAATCCTTGAAATTCGCAATAACATACGCTCGAACTGCGTCAGAGGCAGCAAACACGGTGAGCATAATCAATGTAATGAAAAAGACTATCAGAGCTACAAGCATCGTTTTAAACTACCTAATTTAACATTAAAAGTCTCATTTCATCGGCACATTCAGATAAGGACTGTCTACAAAAATTTGGAAATTCACAATTTCGGTTTATCTTCATGATTCTCTCGGACAAAAACGATTTAAAGATACCTATCAGTTTTTAGAAAAAATTGCGGCACGCGACGCGAGATTACGCAGCGGATAAGAAACGACTAAGCTTTTTCTGAGAACGTGTCGATGTTGAAATATATATGTAAAAGTAGGCTCTATAATTACTACGCATGTGTAAACTGCAAGTAAAAGTTCTTTACTTTTCCCGGAGCGTTATGTATGGTTTATTAAGGTGGTATTTGTGGAGTCATAACGTTTATCTACCATTGTAGGATGCTTATATTTTTTTTATTGTAATTTCACGGCAGGTTGTGGTGTCTTTGAATATTAATCGAACAGCTCTAGAATAACACCCAAAATGTCATGGAAACTGGTAGGTACCATTAATACCTTTGAACTAACAGCGAGAATGTACTTTTGGCAAACGAGTTCGTAAATACATATTTCCCAGAAGTTCCTACCTTTTGAATCTATTCAAACTATCATTCCTCGCACTCCAGAACAGAATAGAAAAACCTGAAAAAGAAATGATTGATGTGTGTTAAGTATCGATTGTAAGGGACCTTTTAGAATGAGAAAAAAGCCGGTAGATATGTAGTTTACATAGGGAAAATAAAGTAGAACCATTGTGCGTCTTTATTGCGGTTCGAATTTAGATAAAAGTAACACAACTTTGGCAAAAAACTACTGAATTGCTTAGTATCATAATGAAAACAATTAAAACCTCAATCTCAAATAATTCTTCCATTTCCTTGAGTTTATTGCGAAAGCGCGTTGTTGCCTGAGCTTATTATGAAACCATTGAACCGCACCGCACCGCACCGCACTGCACCGCGCCCGCCGCAGCCGCACACACTCGGCTATTTGCGCTTTTCATTCCGCTGATTTGTGAGGATCGTGCCAGCGCGCCGGCTCCAGGTGTGTTACAGCTTTACACCAATTATATTTCGGTAAGTAGGTCTTGGTTTTTCATTACACTGATAGAATGCCGGGTACACTGATACAATTTCACATTATAATCAACCGACGTGACAGGGAGGTACTCATAATAGTTCATAATTTCATAATAAAGTAAGAGGGAGGTACTGGGTTATAATTTTTAAAATTTTAATTCCAGATATGTCAATATTTGTACCTATACAACACTGTCAAAATAACAAATATTATACGACATTTAACGATGTAAAAATGACGGTTTTGGGTAACAAATATGATTCACGGTTCAAAGTCTTAGGTGTATGACGTTAGGTAAGAATATGACGTCATAAGCAAAGCAAAGCAAAGCATCTTCGCCTCAATAAATGACGAGCCGTCAACCCCATGCCTTCTCAATGATGAATTATGCCGATGGATCCCGCGCCGAATCGAAATGTGACGACAGTGACTATCACTATTGAACTGGAAATACATATTATAATTAAAGTAGTACCTAACCTACCTACTACCGAAAGGGCAAATTTGAATTTGTTATTACACAAGCTTCCTTGCTGACATATTCTAAAGCAGGAAAATGGATTTATTAATTAACAATTTTAGAGCAAAATATAAAATAAAGGTTCAATTTATACTACTACGACTACTTACCAAAACTAACCGAAGCAGCCTCACTTAGACCCTCTCATAGCACATCCGTCACAATATTTTTTGCGAAGTCGTCCCTCATGAATACGCATTCTTTGTTCTAATGCCCTTTTGCGTCGGAGGTTTTTGTATTTGACTTACGGAGACACGTCGGCTGCGTCGGCCCCGACTCCCGCAGGACAATGCCGGCACGCGACTTACTCGTAGCTCGCTTTTTGTACGCGATTGCGGGACGCCATTGCGGGTTATTATTGCGTACTGTAATTGTGTTTGTCGCGAGACAAAGGCTCATAGAGAATGCGCGCCGCGCGGCCTCCTGAAAGGCTTTCGCAAACTTTTAATTAGCGCCGTTTCCTTCAAATGTACGTAGAGATAATGACAGCGCAGAGTTTCTTCCTATTGTCTGTGTCACATGGGAAGTGCTTGAGTTAACCAAATATACCTACATTTGTAAAATTATACCTATCTGCGTGGGATTTAGGTGTAATTCCTATACGAACAATTTAATTATTGTTGTTTTAATTTTGTTTTATATTTATTTATTTTTTTGTTGTTCGCGGCTTTGTTTGCATGGTATAAAGATAAAATTAACATTCATGTTATCGTAAGGCGTTGTCCTAATAGAACGCGATCACGCGATCGTCGCGCAAGCGATGCGACCGCTGCGCGAATCCGCGATCAAACGTACTAACGTCAAATAGGCGTCCCAATTGGCATCGCGTCGAGTCGCGTGATCGCGTTCTATTAGGACTGTTTAGGACAAACCAAACATATAGTGTACTAGCAACCTTAGAGTAATAAGATACAACATTCAAGTTTGTAACACTAGCGAGAATGCCATTAAATAATTTTATATATATGGCAACACTAAAGATTTTAGTAGTTTTCTAGGCTAGCAATAATTTTTCTTCCTTCTCTAAACTAGCGGCTTGTTAACAACTACATTTTATTTTTTACTTTCAATAAAAGTGAATTTTACAAACATAAAACGCTTATTTCTTTAACATAAGCGAAGTGGTCCTTCGAGAGGTTTAAATTCAGTGCCGATCAGTTCTCGCGAGTTATCGTGGAATCGTCGTGTGCGCAGCGGTGGTACTCGCTATACGAGTCGTCGCCGTTCTGGAGTCATTGTGTTGGCTCGCAACTTCGTTCTATCTATAATAGAACGAAAATCATCGAGGCATCATCAAGAAATAGTGTCGCTTCACCGAGTTATCGAGTGGATTGCGACATTTGGAGCATCGTCAGCGTTTTTTCCAACAACCCTCATAATTTCACTTTGTGAACAAAGAAGCATCCGGCGGCAAAGTGTGCTGTCAGGTTGGCAACATTGCGGTCTTCTAGCTTCCGGCGGCCATATTACGCTGGGTTCGGAAGAACTTCAAGTTGCTGGCGTTGTCTCTGTCAGCCAGCCGTCATCTGTCAAAGTCATCACATCAGTCATCGGTCTTTCGTTCACGTCAGTTCGTCAGTTTTTTGTTTGTTTACAAAAACAAACTTGCCGAAATTATAAAGTGCAGTGCAGTGCGCGGTTTTCAAAGTGTTTCGTAGTTATTATAAGTCATGGCTGATTCCAAGGAGCAGTTACGTTTACACAAAATTCTACGCAAACAGTGCAAAGCTACCATAACGCGAATCGAGACTTTCGTGAACGACCCGATAAGTTTTGCTTCAGCTACATCAGATATACTGGAGGCACGGAAGGAGAAGCTTATAGCGGCACTCAAAAAGTATGAGGCCGTCCAGCTGGATATCCTGAGCATAGACGAAGGAGACGCCGATCAGGTTGGTGCCATTGAAGAACAATACTATTCAGTGCTTGCCAAATTAAATGCTTCTATAAAGCAGTTAGGTAAACAGAATGTATCGGAATGTCATAGTGTGTCTACTTGTAAGCTTCCCACTATTGAGGTCCCATGCTTTGATGGAAAAGACTATACAAAATACAAGCCATTCTATGATTTGTTTGTGGCTATAATTGATAACAATAGAACTTTGTCCGATGTACAAAAATTATTCTATTTGAGAAAATACCTACAGGGTGATGCCTTAGCTGTAATAGTAAACTTGCCGTTAGTTAACAAATCTTACAGGGAAGCAATAGATTTATTAAACAAGCGGTTTGACAATACCAGCCGTTTGATTGCTAACCATATTAGCGTAATTTTAGACATGCCAGTCATGAAGATAGGTTCAGCGGCCTCTATAAGGTCACTGGTCTCCGAGGTGCAGCAACAATTGCATGCTCTGAGAAATCTTCACCAACCAATCGATAATTGGGACATGATCTTAATATCTATACTCACAAGAAAATTGGACCCTATCACCAATCGGGCTTACCAGCTGGATAGGGACTCTGATAAATTGCCTTCCATGGCAGAATTTTTAAAATTCTTAGAAAAGCGTGCTATAGCGCTCGAAGATAGCTTACCTCCAAGAGGTTTTGAAAATAATCACAAACCAATGCCATATGCAAAAGTGACCAATGTCGCTCAAGTAAATAAAAGTTGTAACTTTTGTAAAAAAGGTGACCATGCTCTTTTCAGCTGTACGGGGTTCAAGACAGCGGCACTCGTGGACCGTCAATCATTTGTGCGGGACCATGAGTTGTGTCAGCTATGTCTTAAGCCTCACGGTGGCCAATGTAAGTTCATGTTCAAATGTAAATTATGTAGGGAAAAACATAACACCCTCTTACATGAGGAACAGGCCCCCGACACTGCGGTAACATTGATGTCAAACCCTGTTTGCAATAAAATATTGCTTCCTACAGCTAAAGTAAACATATTATGCAATAATGGTACACAAATTTCTGTCCGAGCATTACTTGACACCGGAAGCCAGGCATCCTTTGTTACAACAAATCTTGTTCAAAAATTGGGCTTGATTGCTATAAATCAAGCAAACAATATTATAGGCATTGGTAATAAACCAACTAAAATAGATAAATATGTAAACTTAAGTGTGCTTTCATGCCACCACAAAAATGTAAAGCTTAGCTTGAAATGTCATGTAGTTGACTCAATCACAACGAAGTTGCCCCAACATCCTATAGATATAAGTGGGTGGAATTTACCTAAACATGTAAAACTGGCCGATGATGATTTCAATAACCCAGCTGATATTGATTTGTTGCTAGGTGCTGACATTTACTTCAATGTCTTACTTAATGGTTGCATAAAAATTCAAAACGGACCTGTATTGCAAAACACCCTGTTTGGTTATGTGGTTGGTGGCAACATTCCTGAAAAAATATTAAGTTATTGCAATGTAAGTAACAATGTTCATTGTGAATTAGTAAGTAATTTTGCTATAAGTGACCATAATAAGTTGGAAAATGTCATGGAAAATTTCTGGCTTTCTGAAAAGGTTCCTGAACCTGCAACAATGAAGTGTGATGAGTTTGAAAAGGCTGAAAAATGTTTTCAGGACTCTATAAGTCTGAAAAATAATCGCTTCCATGTAGATATGCCTCTCATAGCGCCTGTGGAAGAGTTGCAGATTGGGGAGTCGTTTTCAGTAGCTTACCAACGATTTCTAATGTTGGAAAAAAGACTTCAGAAAGATCAAATATTACTAGAGCAATACAAAAAATTTATAGACCAGTATGTAGACTTGAAACATGCAAAGGTGGTCGATATTTCAGAATATGATGTTAATCATGATCCTGTTTACTTTTTAGCGCACCACGCAGTGATAAACGAGGCTAGTAAGACGACTCGCCTGCGTGTCGTGTTTGATGGCAGTATGAAATCCAGAAGTCAGGTGTCCCTCAATGACGTCATGCTGAATGGTCCTGTGGTACAGAGTGAGCTTTTTGACATTCTTATTCTATTCAGAACTTTCATTTACACTCTGATTTGCGACGTTCAGAAGATGTTTCGCAACGTCTTTATTAATGAACACCAAACTCTACTGCAAAACATTCTGTGGCGCGATGACCCCAGAAAGCCCATCAACTGTCTACAGCTTCTGACGGTAACCTATGGCCTAAAAAGCTCAACATTTTTAGCTACGCGATGTTTGGTAGAGCTAGCTCGTCTCTACGAGAGTCAATATCCTCTCGCTGCTCAAACAATGTTAAAAGGAACCTATGTCGATGATATTATAACCGGGGCGGACATGGTAGAGCAGCTCTATGATTTGAAGAGTCAGTTGGTAGAGCTCCTCCGATTAGGTAGCTTTTCTCTTCACAAATGGTGCTCAAACTCCCCTGAGGTTCTGAATGATATTCCTGACGAGCAAAAGCAGCTCGAAAATATAGACATTGCTGGCAATAATTTAATCAAGACTCTAGGATTGATGTATGATGTAGTTTCAGATACATTCTCATTTTCATGCCCAAAGTTTGATGAGGAGCACAATTTAAATTCAAAACGAAAAATACTGAGTTTTATAGGTAAAATTTTTGACCCTCTCGGTTTAATAGGCCCAATAGTAGTGGTAGCCAGAATATTCATGCAAGAGCTATGGTCTTTGCAAATCAATTGGGATTCTATAATTCCCAATGACCAGTTTCTATACTGGAACAATTTCCTGAGACAATTAAAACAAATGGGAAAAATTACAGTGAATAGGTGTGTCAATGATAAAGAGGTCTCATCAGTAGAAATGGTAGGGTATTCGGATGCTTCTATAAAGGCATTTGGCTGCTGTCTCTACCTGAGACTTATTAAAAATGATGGTTCAGTCCATACTGAGCTACTTTGTTCAAAGTCCCGTGTGGCCCCACTGAGCAAGAATCTTACCATGCCCCAGTTAGAGCTCAATGGTGCTTTAATTTTGGCCCAGCTTTCGCATAGAGTTGGTAGAGTCTTGGAGGATAGGTTTCCCAATGTAGAGCTGTTTTTGTATAGCGACTCTCAGATAGTCCTGTCCTGGATCAAGTCCGGTAATGTTAAAGCCAACGTCTATGCCAACAATAGAGTCAAACAAATTGTAGAACTGACTAGTAAAAATCAATGGGGGTATGTTAGGACAGCCGATAACCCTGCTGATTTGCTGTCGCGGGGAGTTCTGCCGCACAAGCTGCAGCAGAGTACATTGTGGTGGCACGGGCCGTCCTACCTATTGGATAGAGATTTTAGGCACACTCCATTCGAAAATATTCTAATAAAGTCCGATATGCCCACAGACGTAAAGTCATTTGAGGATATTGATGAGCCAGCCTTACCGTGCAATATCACTAAGGTAGAGCCGTCATTTTCGGCAAACTTATTTGAAAAATATTCCAGCATCTATAAATTGCAAAAAGTGATAGGTTTTGTGTATAGGTTCTATAATAACTGTTCGAAAAACAATAATAAAATAACGAACAGTGACCTTACCCCTGAAGAGCTGCGAGACTCTATGTCTATAATCGTGCGCTGCACTCAACGGGAACACTTTGCTAGAGAGATAGAGTCACTTTCTGCTGGAAAAAATATAAAGACAGGGATAGGTAGTCTCCATCCTTTTCTTGATCAAATCGGCATTCTTAGAGTTGGAGGTAGGCTCGAGAATAATAAAGAGATGTCTTTCGATAAAAAACATCCAGCCATCCTTCCAAAAAATTGTCACATCACAAACATACTCATAGTGAGGGAACATTTAAGACTTCTGCACGCAGGGCCCAGATTAGTGTTGAGTTCTTTATGCCAAAGATACCATATTGTCAGTGGCACTCGAGAAGTCAAAAAGTTGGTGCGTAAATGCGTCAGATGTTTTCGATTTAAAGCTGAAGCTGCTAAACAGCTGATGGGTTCGCTTCCACCGGAAAGGGCAACAGTAGCCACCAGGGCCTATCAGCATGTCGGAGTTGACTTTTGTGGAGCCTTTGACATGAAAGTAGCTAGAGTTAGGAAGCCAATAGTAACTAAGGCTTATATTGCGCTTTTCGTGTGCTTTGCTACAAAAGCCATCCATGTAGAGCTCGTGTCAAATCTCACAACTGAAGCCTTTTTAGCATGTCTCAAGCGCTTCTGTTCCAGAAGGGGCATGCCCACAACAATATATTGTGACAATGGTGCAACCTTTAAAGGTGCCGCAAATGTAATGAAAAAATTGTATGACCTACAATCTTCCAAAACTCATAGAGATGCAGTACATAATTTTTGTTCTCAAAATTACATTAAATTCAGGTTCATTCCTAGCTACAGTCCTGAGTTTGAAGGCTTGTGGGAAGCTGGTGTTAAAAGTGTAAAACACCATTTAAAAAGAATAGTAGGTTCTCTATGTTTAACCTATGAAGAGCTCTATACAGCTATTGTACAAATTGAAGGAGTTTTAAACTCAAGGCCTCTGTTGCCTGCAGATACAAATGATTGTCAATATTTAACGCCAGCACATTTTCTAATTGGTGCAGCTTTGACAAGCTACCCGGAAGTCGATGTAACGAACGTTCCAGTTAATCGTTTAAAGTTTTGGGACATTTGCACTAAAATTAAACAAGATTTTTGGAAAGCATGGTCTAATGATTATCTCACACAGCTTCAAAACCGTCCCAAGTGGAAAAATGTGCAACCAAATTTAAAAGAGGGTGATTTAGTTATTGTTAAAAGTTTAAACACCTCTCCTTTACAGTGGGATACGGCTCGAATTGTAAAAACGTACCCAGGTAGAACTGATGGTAGAGTCCGAGTAGTGGACATCAAAATGAATAACAAAGTGTATCGTAGATCAATAAATCGTTTATGTAAGTTGCCTATTGAGTAAGGCCATTCGGGCCCCAATTATGTTTAGGACAAACCAAACATATAGTGTACTAGCAACCTTAGAGTAATAAGATACAACATTCAAGTTTGTAACACTAGCGAGAATGCCATTAAATAATTTTATATATATGGCAACACTAAAGATTTTAGTAGTTTTCTAGGCTAGCAATAATTTTTCTTCCTTCTCTAAACTAGCGGCTTGTTAACAACTACATTTTATTTTTTACTTTCAATAAAAGTGAATTTTACAAACATAAAACGCTTATTTCTTTAACAAGGACAACGCCTTAAAAGTCAATAGTACAACGAGCCAACAGTTTATACTGCTAGCTCGTAGGCTCGCCGATGGATCACCTTCTCACCCATAGAATAAATTACAATCGTTATTGTATCGTATCTGTAGTATTTTCTGTAAATTCGAGCTATCCTAGCTAAATAGACCGTCTCTCGTGAAAATGTGCGAGCTTTTATGAAGAACGCGATATAAGTTAGCTCGTGAACTAAGACGTAACTGACGTTAAACTTTTGTGGCGAGATCGTCAGGAAAGGTTATCGCTGGGTATTCTCCGGTCGTAAGTCGAGCGGCGTACGCTAAGACCCGGCCGTGAACTTTGTACGTCATTTAATATGCATTAACGACTTCATGGAATTTCTTTGCTGTTAGAATTGTTGATATTGTTAAGGCGGGTATCGACAACGTGAGGTTGCAATGGACTCGCAAGCAGCCTTTAAGCAGCCTCGCGATGTCGTTAGGGTCCGGAGTTTACATGGTTGTAACCATGGTGTTGCCAATAAATGATTTGTATTTGTATTTGTACATAAATTAATCAGAATGTAGTAAAATATAGCATTTTTGAATTATCTTGGATAATATGAGTAGTAAATAGGTTAGATACTTAAGGTAATTTAGACTAAGCCACCGCAAGTTTCGCCAGATATTTGTGGAACGTCGCGTCGCGTAGGAAGATAGTGTTTGTTCTCAGTTGGTAACAACGTGAGCTATTTCTGAGAACTTTCGTTGCTAGGGAACTACCCTGATATGGCTTCTTTGTCAACATCTCAGTACATAAGGGGTCATTAAAAAGTTTTAAGCATAAGTGAAATGAAAAATCGCAAATGGAATGATTTGATATTCAGGAAAGTAAAAAATTTCGCGTTGTATTTGTGTAAGCGAACAAAATCAGCTCTAAGCTGACACATTCCCCCGTGTATGCGATATTAGTCCTAGTAGTACACGAAGACCTTGTCCGAAAAAGGTCAGCGCCATTCACTGAGCGTGTTTTAAAATAATACTAGGTACTAAGAGTAGGTAAGACCTTAGAACTTGTTTGAGAGAAAAATGTAAAATCGAGCATCTTGCTGAATTCTCAAGAAGCCAATCTCATTCAATATGCTGACGCCAGGGCGGGCGGCGGCGCGGCGCCGCGCGCGCTTGACCGCGGCTTTCGATACGCGCTCAAAGCGACTCCCTGATTTCGCACTTCATCGCCCTCTGCACGTTTTAAAATAAAATCCATTCGCAGCTACGAATCTGAACCGTCGCCGTTTGGGCTCGGAATGCAAACATAATTGAAAATTGCGGAGGAAAATGTAAAATGGCGCGAGTAGGAACCCGGCAAGCTGGGTGATGGGATTACGGGCTATCTACTAAACGACCTTTGGTTCGTAAGCTCTGGCGGGATAATGGGTGACCTAGGTAATCGACGTAATGTTATAGGCAGATGAGGCAAATATTCGGTCAGTACATTAGAGAAGCTAGGCGTAGCATAATAAAGGTAAACCTACCTTCTCTAAATAATTACATATAATATATACTTACCCACCTCTATATTTCTACTCGTTCACCAACGTTTGTTCACGGGTTTATTGACTTCATTTTTATTAGTATATTTCTTGACGTTGCAACGTTTCTCGACCTCAAAGTTAGAGCTACAATAAACTTGTTATAAATTGGCTCAAAGCTGTGAGTGAAGTTGGAGAGGCAGTGAGACCAGGAACATAACCTGTCGCGCACACGCCGTCTCGGCCACCTTAAGCGGTATTCATTCAAATGTGAAAATAAAAGTACGATTGATGGCGGCATAAACTAAAGCGCAGTTTATTGCAAACGACTTTTGTTTTTATTAGTTAGGCTTGGTTAGGCAGGCTTTTCTAAAGGTTTTCGACTGTTGGCTTTAAGATGTTGCACTTGAAAGTGAACTTTCTATTAAAGTTCTATTAGGCAGGTAAATTAGATTTGCTTATAACAGCAAAATTTTAATTAAAACTTCATCTGTAGGTACCCAATTGAAAAATGATTCGGATGAGCTGTATTCAAGTCGTGGTCCCATCGACGCTGCACCGGGTTGCATAACGCCATCCCACCGGCATCGGCGGGCATCGGCACACAAATCTCAAGAGTTTGGCTATAAGCGATGCTCCAAACTTGTTCAGGAGAAAAGCCAATAATCTGTGGGACCGCGCCCCGCGCCCCGCGCCTCGTGCATCCGACGGTCCGCGGAGTCAAGCCGCTCTCCAACTTTGTACTCATCGACTTTCACTAGCTATTATTTTTTGTCTTTTTATTCTAATCTACCAATATTTGTATACGAAAGTTAAGAAGAAGTACTTAGTTTTGAGTTAGGTTTATTATTTTTACATATGTAATATAAGCAGAATAGATTTCAGTAAATAATTCAAGTAGTCGTTACAATTATAAATAAAATATTAAAATTAAACTAAAAATACGATATTGTTTAGTAACCCGCAGGTATTTTATTTATCCAAATTATAAATCAATTGATGAATTCAGTTGTTAATTTCCCAAAATAATAATGCCGCTTACATTATAAACTAATTTATTAAAATTGATAGAACAAAATATCGATGTATTTGTCATAATTTTTATTGTTACTTAAATATCTTATGAACCACCTTATGAAGCCTTTGTTTGCATGAACATAACAAAAAAGGATCTTAATAAATAATAGTGTGTTGAATTGCACGCCGCCCGCCCAAGCCTCGTCCTCTCAGGTGGCGTCACCGGAAATGAAATTCCTGGGCGATCCGACCGCTGTCAGCCGCCTACTTACTGCGACACGCTCGGAACTAGCACTGCGCCCATCGGACCAGGCGAGAGTACCTACTATTAAATTTTATGTAGTTTGATGAAGGATAATCATTACCTACTGCTAATGCCCAGATCACACGTGCCGAGTACTTGGTACGTATAAACATAGCGACATGGCGAGTGATGAAGGCTTTCACTGTCTCGGCCGAGTACTCGGTACGTGTGATCTAGATCTAATCATAATAGTGATTGTACTTACACAGGAAAATTTGTCACATAGAGTAAAATTAAATAATAAATAAACTGCATATTCTCTTCTCTTATCGTGTCACTAGTTCCTTCGAACCATCGTGGTGAAAGGATTTCACTTGCACCTCGAAGATGCTCCTTCCGTGCACTCGACACATGTTTTCCAACTTTAGGTTATACCTACAACATGCCGGTTTCCTCACGATGTTTTCCTTCACCGTTGCGAGAACGTGGGATCCCTACATAGATTTTTTTCGTAGAAAAAACCCATTTACGCATGACTGCCACCGGGATTCGAATGCAACCATCAGATCGCAAGGCAAGGGCCTCATCCACTCGGCCACCACGTCCTCTGGTGGCAGCAAAACAGCATATTGAAATATTGCCATTAAATGTTTCTTGTAACTCATATTAAATTCTTAATTAAAGTCGGTCTACAGAATTCAATTTTAGATCAACACGATCCCGTTACATTTTCCGCGACCATATTTTGTACAAATGAATATTGGAAAGACCCTTTCGCTAAAAAAGGCTTCGAAGGAATGCGTCGGTCCGTCGTCAGGGCGGGCGGGAGGCACGCTCACGCACAACGCGTACGGTACAGCTTCAGACCTAAGTGGGTTTTGAATTTTGTATATCTTCACTCTATCCATTTTATTTATTCATGAAACTAGGGGTATTATTTAAACTTTAACTTATCACATTTCTGTTGAACTTCTACTCGTGCCCTAGCATTAAATAAAGCAAGGAGTTGTGTCGGAGAGATACAACCGTTATTTTAGTGGATACTACTCACGTTGCGTAAATAATGACCTGTCACATATATCGATAGTGTGGGTGTGTACTTTGAGGAAATAAATCTTGAACTGTATGCCTGTACCAATCTTGCAAATGAAGAATTACTTACTGCAAAATCACGTGCAAGTGCACGAAAGGAGGCTTTTCGAAGCGCACTTGAAATCCTTTCACCACACTGGTTCAAAAAACTAGTGACACTATAAGAAGAAGACTGCAAAATCAATGCTTTAAGAAAATCCGTATCGAAAAAAGTTTTGACAAAATACTCAAGGTAGATTTAGTATTTAAAAGGTAGGTATTGGAAAGGAAGGGAAGGGACAGAACTTATTGATTTAACCATTGCTGAATGTAGATCCCTGAATTATATCGAAAGGTCGCCGTTAAAAATGTAGGCAAATAGGTCGCGCGGGAGTATTCCGTCGCCGGCACACCTGTGCAGCGCGATTTATGTCGCGCGCTGCGCGGATGCCAGCCTTTTAGCCGCACAAATACTCGCCATATCACCTACCGCAGTGTACAGTGTAGCTCACACACAGAACACACACCTCGGAGAATATAGTAAACTCTATTTATGCTACCATCATACAATATGTATATACGAGCTTGTTATGACATTTATTTTGATTGATTTTGGTCGCTGACGCGGCGTGATGTGGTTAACTTCACACTCAATCTGTTAAGACACTTTAGTAGACTCTTTTCTCAATCTGTTAGACTCTGTGCACGAAAGAAGCCTATTCGAGGCGTACTTGAAATCCTTTCACCACCCTGGTTCGAAAAAACTAGTGACACGATAAGAAGAAGCATCGAGTCAAGCTGAACCACTAACGGCATGGTACGCAAATCTGGTTCTTTAGATGCATTTTCATTTTAATCTATCTAAAAATAAGATTCTGAAAGATTTTAGAGCACTAAGAAAACAATGATGGAAATATATAGTTTCCCTACTGTTTATTATTATTTGTTGGTATTACCAATTGTCTACCTAGGTTTATGCTCACTGAGAAAGTAGGTAGCTTGCTACTATACCGTGGTACCTATGCCGGCATGTGGCTGGTAACGGTAGCGCGTGTTACGCCGGGGCGCGTGGGCGTTGGAAAAATGTTTTTCACTGTCAAATATTTTGTTGTTTTGTTGTGACGTGACCAGATAATGGGTTGATGGAGCATTGAATCTTCGAGAATTCAGCAAAAGGAGGGGTTATACGTCAGAATCTGCTAACATAATTTTCTGCCATTTTTTCGGGGGACGAGGTAAACACGCATTGCATACGCTCATAACAAAACTTATTCATGTAAACGCACACTATAATAATCTCGCACAACATCTTAAAATATGCACACAGTTATCAAATTCAGCCTATAGTTTTATTTAACATGAATGGCCAAGAAGGTTATATGGCCAGCAGAGGGGTTCGCCTAGCTTTAACCCCTCCTTTGCTGGATTCTCGAAGCTGAATAGTTCCAAGAAAATATGATATTTTTAATCTTTAGGGAACTAAATAGTTTGTGAACAAGATAAACTTGTGAGTTTCATTTTAAATTAAACTAACACAAATAATCAAGGTTTGTTTACAAAAACATACAACAATCGACTTTCATCGGACTGTTCTAGTGATCGTAGACACTACTGAAAAGTCACAAGGAAGCAAAATACGCAATTTTGTTCACTTCAACGACTTGATTTAAAAACAAAACTACTGAACCGATTTCGATAAAATTTGTATGGGACCAATCTTTAAGAGTAAAAGAGCATTTTTTTTTTCAAATCGGTTTATAAACAACAAGAAACATTAAAAAAAACATTAGACTGAATTGATAGCCTCCTCCTTTTTGGAAGTCGGTTGAAAATCATTTTACTCAATGAAGAAGTTGCCATTGCCATTCAACTTGAATATGGTCTATCTTCTCTGCTGAAAAGCGATGCGATAGACGGTGAAGCTGTCTCCAGCCAGTTCCAATTTGTTCACATGCTGAATCCCCAGGAATCGGGTGGAGTTGCCGCGCGGCTGGCTCCGTGTACCGCTGTTTGGATACCGAATACGGAACCTACTGAATTTATTCTCAAAAGTTTGTTTTATATTCCAAGTTGAAGGTTTATTTCTTTCTCTGATTTTAAACTCGCGAGTCGAATTGGGCTCTATGGAAATCACGATAAGTAACGTCGAAGGAAGTCAATTTAGGGCGGAAGCGAGCACGGAAGATTATATTAGTGTGGCGTTGGATTTATGACTTTCCTAATTTAAGTAATTCGTTTTGTCAAGTGTTTATTCTCAGATTTATTTTTATGTTTTTATTTCAATTCGTAATTCCTGAGTTTGTTTCGTAATTTGATTTTATTTTGATGTATTTGATTAAAATACTTGTAATCTAATGTAATAATGGTATAGATCTTTTATTTATAAAATATATAAATCAAAAATAAATATCTTTTTCACAATCCCGCGTTAAATTGATTGTAACACTTTTAATTTTCCAGTACGAATGGGTCTCATCGACATTTACAATGAACAATACGGATGAGCCGACATCAAATAATCCCCCCCCCCTCCCCCCGCCTCTCCGGACCCTCCCCTCTCGGAATGGATCCGGCTGCCATTGTATTTGCTCGTATTCGGTAATACCGCGTTTTTTAAATGGCAAATAGATTGCGTTCCTCTTATTACAAGCATGGGATGGACCCAAACGATGACGATGAAAAACAGTCTGCGGCTTTTCCTCGTAACTTACATAGGAAAATGCTCACTTTTTTGCATTTACTTAGACTTACTACATATGGAAACAGTTTTTGGGGGGACTTTACTGATATTACTGAAATCGACGGCTACACATTACACAACCATGCCTATTTAGTCTTTAAAAAAGATATACATAGATATATAGCAGACACACCCACAACTTCGTTCGAATTGATTAAATAAACAATAAACAATTGAGAATTAACAAAATTCCGTCAGGACGAAGCCTTTTATTTACAATTGATCTTCAAACTACGCCAATCGCAACAGACATAAATAAGGAAATTGTTTTACAGACATGGGGTTGTGTCGACCAAAACAAATACGTTTATGTGTAGGAACGCTCAGCTCACGTACTTGTTCTCCACGCCAGCATATTTGCCGATAGATCCACTGTAAACGATGAAATATTTGCCTTCATTCCCAACACAAACAGAATGAACAATATTCAAATAAACCATTGAACGGTTAAACACAAAGGCGTCACAAAGGAACCTGTCAATACAGCCTACATTAAAGGCTTCAAAGAAACAAACGACTTACATAAATCATGGAAAGCAACAATAGTCAGGACGCCTAGTCTGCCTAGCGCCGCCGCCCGCCCGCGCTGCGCCGCCCGCCCGCGCCGTGTCCATTCATTACGGTGAAAAACGTCGATATCTCCGATAACATCAATTACTTTAGAGCGGAAAACTGGAAGGAAAGGGGGGAGTCTTAAGAAGGGGGATAACCAGCCTTTTGTTCTCAACGCCTCGGTAGTATCTCGTTCCTACTTCATCTCTCGGCGGGCGGCGGCGATACCGATCTAAAGTGATTATTTCAACGTGCCCGGAAGTGTTGAAGAAGTATCGATAAGGGGTGGGAAGGGCGCGAGTCCAGTCGCAATATACAATTTTGTTTCTAAGCCGTTAATGACTCGAAATGAAACAATATATTGTGTCAAATTGTGAATTATGTAATTTTATTATTCTGCTATAACAACTACAAATATGTGAATAAGTAATTGTTATAATTCACTTCAGTATTTAAAAATAATTTGTAAGAACGAAAAAAGAGTAATTTTCTAGTATCTATGGTTTATACAAGTATATGTATATGTATATCATTGAGCAGTTTTATCCAGCAATAAGCGTATAATGCTAAAATTGAACCGTTACATGGCTCAGGAGAGTCACTCATCCTAACAAGATGAAGGAGGTCATGAAGCTGGCTCTAGAGCTCCGCCGTTACCGAGATCGCTTGAAGTCTTCGCTTTGGAGTGATCGCCGTTTCACTATAGAGTCTAAAAGACGGCTAAGTGCTTGCCGAGCACCGATAGCTATTGACGAGACAATAGTTGAATAGGTTAACTTGTTCTGAACGTGTAATGTTCAGGTCTTCGATAGTTTAGTAGATAAACGTGAGTTATTTTCAATGTGGTAGAGACTATGAGTATGTGTATATTATTGACGACACACGGATGGTCAAGTGGCAAATGTGTTGGACTGCCACGCCGGTGTCGCGAGTTCGATTCTTATTTCAAGACAAACATTTGTGTGATGAACATTTGTGTTTGTCCTAGCAGAGTCCTAAGTATGTATTTGCAATAAAAATAAATATGTATTGTATCACTTATCTTGTTCCCATATAGTACAAGCTCTGCTTAGTTTGGGGCTAGATGGCGTTGTGTGAAATGTCTAAACATTATTATATTAGTATAGTTTTACATCGAGACTCACAATAAGTTTGTAAATTTACGTTTCTCCGCTACACCGAAACTAGAAAATGAACTGGGCAAATTTTTATCGAAATAGCACGCAAAGAAAGTCACGGGCAGTAGGAAGCTAAAAAATATTCCACTAAAGGGAATATTCCTGACAAGACCGCTACATTTCCGAACTGTTTGCGCTGAGTGTCATGTGATAGTAATAAAACGCCGCCCTCGAGACCTCGGCGAGGAAAGCCAACATTTTTTATAAAAACATTGTCGGAGTTTTGCATGAACTCGTAAAAAACCTATCGGATATTGTTATCGCCGGGAGTACCAGAAATGTATCGCGCCATAAACTGTACAGGCGCCATGTGCCGACTATTCACATTGATACCCTATACCTTTGATCTGCTTTCTAAAAACGCGGCAGTGCCATCAGATTTATGCCTAACCTCCCTATAGCACCGATTTTAAAGTTCCAGGTAAATAAATACAAATGCAAATCATTTATTTATAACTCCATTTAGTAATTAAGTATGATCTATTTAAGGAACTAAAAATCCTCCATTTACCCTGCGAGCTTATCTATCAGATAGCTCTGTTCACTCACATGAATATTGACGTATTTCAACGTAAGGGCATTAATTTTAATCGCAACTTGCGAAACAATAAATTTAAAGACCGACTAATGACGCGTGCACACAGGCTCGCAAAATCTGAAAGTTCCGTACTCCATAGTAAATTAATAGTAAATCATTGTAAATAGATCAGTCTTTTACTAAACACTTTTAGGCGCATTCCTCGGATTCGGATATGCCCCTCTCTAGGAACAAGTGTGGTGGCTCCGTGGTTCCGTGGCGTGTAGTGTTCCAGTGGGCTATTCGGAAGGATTGGCGCGTCCCCGATGCTCTCACAATTAACTTTTTCCACGAGCGAACCAGATTACTAATCCAGGCACTTGACCTCAGCTATCTACGAACCTATTTGATCAAGCCTGTTTTTCTGATCTCGATGGAGCCCGAACAATAAAACCGAAGCTAATTACTAACTAAAAAAAACTAAAACTCTATATTCCCCTTTGAAGTTTTTTAACTTTCCATTTACATTACTGAGTTTGATGCTAAAATATTCATTCTTGGAGCTCACAAAGGACAAATTGATTCGCTTCCGTCCGATTCAGAGGTCCTCCCGCCGTCGCGTCGGTAGCGCGCGGATTAAAATGGTTATTCCTTACTCTACGACTCTATGACGTCGTTTGCACTTGGCTCCTATTATTTTAAAACCTTTTTAGAAAACTTTCCGAGTTCGAGTTCTCCAGTTGAATGAAATTGAGAAGATCAAAGATGTGGATTGTCGATTTACATTTAACAAAATTGCTCTTCCATGTCTTCTCACGTGAGTGCACAGAAGGGGACAATGTTTTTAGCGTATGGTATTCAACTGTAACCCTTTTCCTTCTCTGTTTTGAATATTTGTAACCGTTGCTTTTACCATCCATAATCCAATTACACATCATACACCTAAACCTGTAGAAATGAAAGCATTTCTGTAATGCAGTCTTTTTAACACTCACTAACTTTTAGACTCGTCGATGTACGTGCCAAAATAGGCTTCAACCCATTTATACAAAGTTCGAATTTGCATGTTATACAACATTCCCGAATATCAGCTTATGACCCATAAACTTTGACAGCCTAAAATGAACTGTATATGATATGAGGAAGGTCTGGATCCGGTTGAATGGTAATGGGGCGCGCCAAATAAAGCACATGTTCTCGCCATAAAACGCAATCGCCAAATTACTGTAATATTGAGCAGCACATTAAGCCGAAACACACCGAGCGAGTGCGCTCAATAACACTTCGGAGATAATATGACTGAATATTCAAAAGCTAGCAACATATTCATTCCACTGGCTCAAAATATTCCTAAACCCAAGGTACCTACATACTAGATAGATAGACGTAATCTTCATTGTAGAAGAAACAATAGTGAAGAAAAAGTGGTACAATGGGCGGCCTTATCGCTAAGAGCGATCTCTTCCAGAAACCTTTGAAAACCGGATGGTGTTGAAATATTTGAACAAAAGACTACTTGGGGCACGGGAAGAGACTTATCAAATAATAGACGCATGCCTATCTTCATCTTGAAATAATCCTTATCTCACCAGCACCAACTGGTGGTCCCAAGTACCTATACTATTCTAGAAGAGCTATCAATCGCTTATCTTTTGCTCCATTCTAAGAGAAACAGCCAAATAAACATTTTCACTGGCCATTGAATCGAGTGTAATTAAACCGCGAATAAATGAGAACGACGACATTATTCAAACAAATGTAAACCACCTTTTACCCTTTGTGTGAAACGAGACAATTCCCAAATTCAGATATAAATAAAGCCATTATTGTAACCGTGAAACGCCATATTACACCGGCCTTCGCCGACCCGACTCTCCCGCCGATGTTGCAACAATTTGCAATTACAGTAGTGACACTATGTTGCGGACTTGTGGCACAAATGTTGTGAAACAAATAAATAAATACTTGTACTCATAGTAGATAAGAGATTTTTGTTTTAGTATGTACCTTTAGCTAATAAGACTTAATATTTACATGCCCATTACAGCAGGACATACAATGGACTCAATCTATTTAAGACCTTATTGTAAACACATGTATGTTCTGGCAAATAAACAATATTTCTATTTTTGTTGTTTGTTTCCGAGCCCGAGCTCGACTTTGACTTTCGATATCCAAGAAATGTGTCACCAACGTTTTTTTTTTTAATTTTATACGACAGCTAGGCCTTTTATCATAGGTACTATAGAGCTCAGTCTCTGGCTCTCCTCATGCACATCATAAACATATAAGACGGTACGATAGACATACTCAATTACGCATTGTTGATACTGCAAAGCAGCGAGGTGCCGGCGCAGTGTCGCCAAAGTTCAGCCGAAGTCAGTAATAGCCGGACATTTGTCGTTTTAATTATGTAAGTACCTGGAATTCACCCGTTTTTGTTATTCCCCGGCAGTGGGGGCAGGGGGCAACGGATTAATGGGGCATATCGTAAATTTCTCATCTTTACGGCGCGAGGAAAAATTACGTCTTTTACGTTATCAGGGGACTTATGGCCCTTGTATGGGTAGAGTTGCGTTACAATTTACTACCCGGATAAAAAGCCTATATCGAAAATACTCGAGTAGTACCTGCCAGTTCCTATTTACCAAAAATAATAAAATCTATCATTTATCATGTTAGTAAGGTACCAAGATTCCGAGAACGAGAGAAACCAATCAAGCACACCTTTTTCAACTCTCCGAGTCCCTATCACTCGAACCCAATACAAAGTACCAAGTATATTTTAATCATAAAATCAAAGAGACTAAACTAGGGCAGTTCCCGCAGTGCCGGCGACGCTAACGACACAACTTTCACTGTATCGCAATCGCTATATTATTCCTCGAATGTAATGTACATTTTAACTCACTCGTTTTGTTACAGTGAGGATATTGTTACGGCACCTGGTCTAATATGTATTGACCACGTTACGTTTACGACCACGACGTTAACCATCGATAACGGCCCTGATCGCGACTAGCATTCATCAAAAACAAGTGTACCTTACTAGGTGTACTCGTATGCATGATCACTGGATATTGTCTACCGAACCAACGCTTATAAGTGACAATGAGACAATGATGGAGTTCTGTACGAAAGAGGGTTTAGCTGCCCACATACATAGTCCTAGAATGCATGGAAGTAACACTAATAATAGATAGGGAAGGAGCCCCTCGGGAATCCAGGTCGCTTCGCGAAGCCTGCGATGAGGCCAGTAACCTTCTAAGCTTCTGAACGAAGTAAACTTGGTTATGGGGCTACACTCATACAATACAATGAATAACTACTATTACCTTACATTTGCTACTTTTGATCTTGATTTACTTCCTTACCTGAAACAAAAAAACTTGATTGAAACATTAAAACTTAGAATTCACTGAAGCAAGAATTTGCAAGCTGAAACTTTCTTAAACATCCTAAACTAACACGATTTCACAATTCTTTACTTGACTGAGTGCGGATAATATTTAGATTGAGTGCCCTAAACTCAATTCTCAATATTGGAGGCTTTACTCCTTGATCCGCGGAAGCAGCAATAAACTGAACGCCTCAGGAGCGACGTAAAAATGTCGTGGATAACTTTATTATGCGAGGCGGAGCGAGGCTAGGCGATGCGATGCGATACGATGCTTTGATACACCGATATCCGAAAGGAGCTTTCATAAATGCAGTGTGAAGCAGGATATGCTTAAAGTTACGTAAGCCGATTGCCGCCATATCAAAATGCACTCAGAAAATTCGAGACAAGAAGATAAAATAAAATTCCCTTCGCCAAAGGATTTGCGAAGCGAAACTTTTACAAGCTGGAATCCACACCGAGCGAGGGTCGAATTGAAATTTTTGACGTGGTGTGTGTCAAAGCCGAGATCCGGTGATGTAGGTTACAAGTGCAGCATGCAGGAAGGGGCTGCCTCGACCGCGGCGGTATCGATCGCCGCCCGCCCCGGGGCGCGCAGACGCCCTAGGTCTCGCGCCGCGGCCCGCGTGTCCATTACGCGTTTACCTACACCTTCGCACGAGCGAGAGCCGTGCTCGGCCGACGATAGAGAGCGCGGCTCGGACGCGCGCCGGCGAGATGATCAGAGCGGGTGACGAGGCGAGAAGCGAAGCCGCACTGAAGCCACATCCGATCTGCACCAGTATCGAAGTTTGCGTGTCGCTCGCAGCTCCGGGAAAATCACCTTCACGTACCGAATGCACTTTGCGGTAAATGCAATAGTTGTATCACGCCGCCGCCGTTTGCCTAGTATGATAAATGGATGTAGATTGTCGAAGATATTGCGATACGTCTACGGGCGTTTCAATCGGATATTATTTTGATCGATAGTTTGAGTTTGTTGCCCTGTTGACACTTGCAACTATACATTTAACATAAACACGCTTTTAGTTCACCGTGAAATCAAAATAATGTTACTCTGGACAAAGTGCACAATCACACGAGGCACGAGGCAGTACCTACTGAAAATGTTGTTTTACAAAAGGCTTTATTGGTTCCAATAACGGCTCAATGGCCGCTATCCCGACTGGTGTATGGGTATAATGATTTAGGAAGCAATTCGAATGGAATTATGGCATAATAATGGATGTGTCGGAGAGACACCCAGACCCATCACCTCCCGAGGGTCGACCTCCCAAGCCCCTCGCCAATGACGATTGTGCCGCTCGCTCTGGGACCAAATTAGCTATTTGTTTTGATCTAACCAGCTGCTGTCCGCGGCTTCACTCGGCTTATTAACTATGCCCAGTGTCCACACCGAATTTCAGTTCATTCGGTTTAGTATTTTAGGCATGGTTGAGCAACAAACATCCACACAAACTTTCGTATTTGTAGTATTAGTGGAATTGAAATTAATTATTTAGTTAACATTCCTCTTCGAATGATTGTGGTTTTAATTTGTACTATTAAACTGAAACCACATACTACTAAAGTTATTTATGATCTGGAAATAACCATTCACACACTCACACTCCTGCACTAGGATTCCGTGTGTCGCAGATGGCGTGGACATATACAACACATCACGACATCCAAGACCCGAGAATAAACATTTGTGTTCGTCACACAAATATTCGCCCCGGCCGGGGATCGAACCCGGAACACCGAGCTTCGTAGGCACGGTCACTACCAACTAAGCCACGGTGTCGTCGTCTACGTAATGTTTATCACAAAAAAGATTCGTTGGTGAGGAGATGAAATAAATTGGTGAATTAGATTCCTTAATTTTTTTAGAGGCAGAACTGTCGTTGGTCACTTAGAAAAGCTTGGTGAAAAAGTAATCAAAGTTGTGCCTGGTGGGCGACTCGGCGGAGTATTTGCTCGATACAAATTGCAATTTCATCAGCAACTTCTGAGAATAACTCTTCAAAACTCGAAACAACTTATTGGTTTCGCGCAAAGTTATGCTCGGTGCTGCGTTTGAATCGGCCAACTAGGCCGGCTTTGTTTGTTAATCTTCATAGTACAGTCAAAAATTGTTTTTTTAGAACTCTACTACCACTTAAAAATAGTTTTCATAAAATACAATAATTTTATTTACTAACTTTTAATAATCTAACGCATATGATTATTTTATTATTAGGTACTACTTTAGTATAGCTGTTTAGTGGTAATTCGTCACCGTAGAGACATCACAAAAAAGTAGAGAATATGATCGGCCACTATTCAAATTTATTGATAGTGATTCGTCACCGCTTCAGTATATATTGTAAAGCAGATAATTCAGTTTGCCTGTCTTGCTTCAGGCAAACGGAACTCAATAAGCTGCAGACAGAACTTTCCGTATTTAAATGGCTGTACATTCTTGAGAGTAAACGAAGCACAGATATTGAGAAACGAAGGAAACTTGTTGTTTAAATATGAAGGCCGCGGAGGAATGGAGTGGCAGTGCCGAGGCTGCCAGTAACCAGTCGCCAGCCGTCGCTCCCGGACATTCGTTTCGTATTCCAGATGTCGAACGGTGCTTACCCCGGGAGGCACTGATTAACTTTTCCCGACGACAAATTTAATAATGAGAATTCGGGACTCACAATTTCATAATGCGGAGTGAGTTTTCATTTTACCTCTGTTCTGGCAGGCAGTCGTTTGGGTCGCACAGATAATAATGTGCGCAAATTAATTTAGCTACATTGATTAGGCAGTTCATTAAATTGATAAACACGTGGAATTGAATATTCAACACGGGTGGTTTACATTGCCGCGTGTATTTAAACTTTCATGCACAATTACGCCCGCGCGGCGCTGTGTCGATTAAAAATTAACTCGCGGCCATTTTGGTTACTTTTATCAATGTGTAAGTAAGTACTAAGGTAACTCATCATCATCATCATTTGCCCACATTTAATGCGGTACCTTACCCGTCCAGCAGTGGACTAAATTAGTGTATGCCTCTCTCATTTCGCGCCACTGAGCCCGGTTTTCTGCTCTCCGCATCCACTTTTTACCGGCTGCCTTACGAAGGTCGTCGCTCCACCTGGCCGGAGGGCGCCCTACACTACCTAGGTAGTGTAGACCTACTACCTAGGTAGTGTAGGTAACTTGAATAATATTATTTTTCTATTCTATTTTATTTGATAAAACCGTACCCCGGCCGCTTCGGGCGGTCCGGGCGGTCCGGGAGCCGGTGATGGTGATGGCCTTCGAGTGTTGCAAAAACGTTTCATTGCTCATTTGGCGAATTGGGGCTGTTTTACGAGGCAGGCGGCGGGCGGGAATAGCCACGCACCTCTTACGCCTAATCTTTATGTTCATATAAAACGAAACACTAAATGTGCGTCTTGAATAAATGTGGACCATTGGAAGGGGTCGTCGTTTCCGGCGGACGTAAAGGACGAAGGGCGCATTAGGCCGCGTTACGGCGCTGCCGCCATTCGCGCCGATCGACTCTCCGCAGATTTATTATTTGCGACATGTTCCGAGATGACGACATCCATATTGAATTAAGCCGAGACTCAATCCGGCTCGAACCGAGTATAAAACATAATCATGAAAGGTTTGTGTGGGTACCTACATGCTTAAATATATAAACATTAAGGATTAGATGGAACCGAATGGATTGCTGAGAATATTTTCAATCGCGAACGTGTGTTGCATTTCAAAATGAAACGTTATATCGCTTCATTGCTATAAATTTATTGTGTCAGTACTTACAAGTGTGTACTGTGTGCCTCCTTTATTTTCTAGGCGGTGACTCACATCCGTATTCTAAGACGATTTTTTCACTCAAGGAAATACTTTAATTTGAATGACAGGTGACAGCCGAAACATTAGTAAAGCGGCGGCCATTTTTCTACGTACATACTTAAGTAGAGTTTGAGTTTGAGGAATGACTGACACCCATATTCTAAGTCGATTTTTTCAGTCAAGGGAATACTTACGTGAGTGGTAAAATGGCCTCCGCTTTACTAAAGGTTCGGTTGTCACCTGTCAAATTTCAAATGTAAGTATTCACTTGAGTGAAAACAATCGTCTTAGAATACGGGTGTCAGACAAAAAGTGAGCGATTCTCCACACTAAAATAAATAAACATTCCTACGTTAATATTGAAATCAGTTCAAGCTTGATTGAAATACCTACGACCCATCTGAGCATGGCAGCGTGCGAGGGTCACTCCAACTTCACATTTTATGAGCCTGGCTCGCAGTTGACAGATTGATTGATATAAAGGGTTCGATCGTATCAAAGTTTTCAGCTGTTATTATTAGACCCGGGATTTATCTCCATGCAATATCACGACAGAGGTCACTTTTGAAGTATTGTTGTCAGCTGATATGAAACCAGGCTTAGTACTGATAGATAAATACAACTCATAGCGTAGGTAGAGCATTCGTGAAGTACGTAAATGCGTCAATTTTACGGGTTTAATAAAAAATAGTAAGTGAAATAAATTGAATAAAAGTTTATCGAATTAAATACAACTCCATGGAGCTGGTACCGGTTATTTTATTTGCTTACGGTTGTATTTTAGCTCAGTTATCGGATAGGATTTGAATACAAATCCTGAAATCGACACCGCATTTGAACGACGCGTGTTTGTGTTATTGTTAAATAAAGGTCCTATGAATATGGATGACAAAGTTTGTGCATTGATGATTTTAATGCCAAAATATAATGGCGTGTTTTATTAAATCTATTATTAAGCGTCGATGACACACGGCTTTTTTAAAAGCTGCTTGTTGGCTAGCGAGTGAGCAAGTTAGCTTTCGGGAAGGATTGTTATGTTGTCAACAAGCAGATTGTACACTTTAGAGACGGTCACGTCTCATATTGGAAACGCTTCTCTAGCGCTTCTATTTTACACATACACGCTGGTAGATATGAATACTTCTCAGTGTACAGGTTTTTCCCTGGCAGATAACGCCGACGGACGTCGCGTGACAGCAAGTCCAGCGACAGCCGGAAACGGCGGCATCACTTCCGGCCATCGAGCCTCCCGGATTCATGATAATTAGCCCGTCAGTGTCCCAGTGATTGTAACAACGTGTACTGTGATTGTACAGCAGGATACAATTGTGTTACGTTATTGATAGCGTTGACGGTGATGGTATTTTGAAATCAAGGATAATTATTTTCTAGAGAGTAGCCTTTCGACGGTGTGACTCCAAGCTTCGATACTTCAATACAATAGATTAGATAACATTGATATCCGGAGCCTAAAGACCTATACGCACATAACAACACAACGTGAAAATTAATAAGTATCTTTTCAGACATTTCATAGGACACCATTTGAACTGGTCAGTGTCAGTGATGTTCAGTGATGTCAGTGCTGCGCCGACGGAATGATGGTACGGAACGTGTCGGCACGTGCCGGCACTGTTGTGTGCAGACAGGCCTTAAGTTAGACAACTAGGAATTATAGATAGAAATATAATGACAAAGACCTAGGATACAACAATAATAGTCTCTCAATGTCCCCTTGTTCAAACTGGTTAAATTTTGCGGACCTACTCACCTCACCCCAGCTATCCCCAAGTTTCTCCATTTCCCTGACCACAGGTTTTCCTGCCCCGGGCTGCCGAAGCTCTCGGGTATGATACCTGGGTATACGCCAGAACTACACGGATATCCGGTTATGACCCGTGTAAATTTACTCCAACTAACCGATTTAACCTGGTCTCTGCTTTACGCGAATTTTAATTTTTGAATACAGCTTGTTCAAATTAGAAACCAATATTTCAGGACATCAAGTTTTTAGTGGTGATTCGTCATCAGGTTAATATCTCACAGGAAATGAGGTTAATTTGTCATGTACATTTATATGATTTTCATAGATTTATTTATAAGAAATCTATCGCGCCCTTTTCACGTACCTTCGCGATCTAACAAAATCATTTCGCAACGAAATCCTTACGCACAAAGAGCTAGGGTTGCTGCGACGTTCATAACAGGTACGTATCAGCGTCTTTGCATTGAAATAGTCATGATAACACTTGTAAAGAGCGTGATGTTCAGTTTACGCTAGTTGTGTCGTTTAGTGGAGCACTGATCTGCAACCCGCGGCATGAATATGAATAGCCAATAACGCGCGTGCCATGTGCGGTGCGCGTCGCTCTACACACTCCTCTATTGCATTATTGTGAACTTACAGGAATTTATATAGTTCGATTATTACGGGTATTTTTCGCATTCAGCTATTAAATATTTTCTTTCACAATGTTTCGGCTGTATTTGCAACAGCCGTGGTCACAGGTTGACTGGTGTATTGGAGCTACCGTCGCGGTGAATTTACGCAATCACTTCACAAACTTATATTGAATTATAACTCTTAGATGGAATATACAGCAATAACAATGCGTCCCCCTTGCGTGTGTGACAAGGACAGAGATATGATGATGTTGAGGGAATGTACAGTTACCTACCAATTCATTTTACTATGTTTAAATTGTGATTTTCATTTAGTATTTAGTATTTATTTATTTACTTTAAATAAAACGGTTAGACACCAATTACAATATTTAAAGATAAAATTATTACATTAAAAATTAAATTCATTGTTTAAATCTTATCATTTATTATTAAAACTAGAATCGAACTGATTCTATGACATCATAAATAGGCACAATACGTAAACCAAACATTTTCTAGATACTTTATCATAGAAACACAACACATAATAATGTTTTGAAAATGTAGTCTTTCCCATTTTGATTTTCAACAATAAGTGCTTATATGGAAAAAAACCCACGAGACATTGAAATATAAATATACCATTTACATGTGAAAAGAGCGAGCAGATTGACCTTTTAAATTTGCATCAGCGAAAATTGGAAACCAGTGAAACTGTTCCAGAATCCATTTACAGTAACTCGTGTTCAGCACACAGCGCTCCGGTCCCCGGGCGCGCCGCGAGCTCTACCTTCTGCCTGAGCCAATGCTTGTCGCCGGGGCGTCCCTGGACCACACCACCTCCTTTTTATACATGAACAATGCCTGTGGGATCCACTAATAATGGTACAGGAAGCTCACACTGTATTAGCACCACACGCCGCTTACTTGTTTTCAACATAACAGCATCAAAAGTAGCACAAAATCTTAAGCATTTTCAGTAATAGTCTCTTCCGTCTTACTGAATATACGAATAAGTAAGGCACAGGAACAAGTACGGATTTGATTATGCAATCAGCGATCGCTCGAGAGCTAATGTAACATCCCGTTCGATTCGAGCCGAGAGCGAAACTCGAAATATCCGGCATTGAATAGCAGAAATCGGCTCCGGAAACGACGACGACATTCCTCCAGGAGCACACCTGAACCGGCAAAAAATATCGACACAAAAAATATTGGAGCGGAGATAAAAGTTAACTTACCTCCCGAATCTGACTAGCGGAAAACTGGGTTCTGAATCGCAATAATAAAAACGTTTGTGAAATGGAGTGAAAAGTCGAAGCACCGGACGAGGCCGTCTTGATCCAGCGTCCGCGCGAATATACGCTTTATGATTATGACAATAGAGCCGTAGCTGCCGGAAATAGTGTTTTTTGTGAGCTTGGAAAAGGGGTTCCCGCGAGGCAATTCGTTCCACATTAGAAGGGTGAAAGGATTTTTATATTAATTGGTGAAGCCGTTACAAGGTCACAACGCGACCTTCCTGTCTAAGTGTCTACGCCTTTCTCTGTTCGTCCTACGAGGCTTATTGGAAATTGTTTTCTGAGACCTACAAGGTTGAGGAGTTCTCCAGACGTGACGTGATCCGAAGTTCACTTACGTTGGGATCACTCGCATGTCGTGTGCGTCATAACATAAACCTGCCAAATAAAAATTGAAAATAAATGTTTGGGGTTGTGAAAATGGGCTAATTGTGGGGAGGGGCTGAAGATAAGGGTGGGAGTGTAGAGGCAAGCGGCGGCGGCACGCAGTCACGGTAAATCAGCGATTGAAACACTACGGCCGCTGGACACGGCATCGTGCCGTGACGGCGCCGACTAGTTGCTCCTGTCACGCAGCTGACCGCTTTCCTTTTAATGCAGTTAGCCGCAGATGGCCATGACTGCGCCTTCGACCGGAGCGCAGAGGGCGTGATACCATACAAGGGCACGAGAAGAGTTACTAATCTTTGAATTAAGTCTAGAACTTAGGTAGAGTTATGGTCAATAAATTCAAACTTTCATAGTTTTCAGTAATGAGAATCATGTTAACTCCGAGCTGTTTCCGGTCGGTTGAGAAGTTTTTGTGCCAATTTTCTTTTACGATTACTAATGTAGGTAGCTAATGAAGTTCTGACCCGTTGGTTTAACCTCTTCCACGTTTCCTTTGTGTATCATCTCGTACAATTGAGCCGCCACCGAGGAGCTACAAAAGGACGTAACGACGTGACTTCCCGACGCTCGACGTGAACACTCGAGGCAAAGGAAACTTCTCGAAGCTGCATTGTTACTTCCTTACATTGTAATGAGCGAACTTTTTGATTGTCTTCCCAAATTGATTTTTTTTTTGCAAAGGAGGAACTTGGGTCTTTGTTCTGGAAGGAGTTGAGAAGTGGAGCAAGTCATGCTGATTGAAGGGCTGATTGAACTTACAAATGAGCATTTTACAGTCTTCTTTCTTCGTGGGCGGCAACCTTGGTTGCTGAAGGCTTTTATTTATTTTATAATTTGATTTTCTTATAAGTACTTATAAAGACGACTACGCTACGACACTGTAACGCTCTTCTGATGGAATAACTTAAACAGTGCGCAGTAGCAGAAGTCTTTCAGACTTTTACCTTTGCGAGGTTTACCATCACATAATCATAAACATGAGAGCAGAGTGTCTTCCGAAAACGAAACAAATTCAAACCTACCAAAATCAAGTAGGTAAACAACATTATTTATTTTGTATTCCCCGCTGTGGTAAGTAGAGATACGTTCTTATTTTTTTACTATTTATAGGCTTGCGTTTGACCACCATCTCACCTGATAGACCACGCTTCGCTTGCCATGAAGACACCCGAATTAAAGTGATCGGGAAACACTGCCGCCGGCAGAACAACGTAAGTAAAAGTAAGTGACTTTGTGGCTTTTTAAGAATAAACGATATTAAACCTTAAACCTCAGAACAATCCATTCCTTAGCGGTTCACATAATGAAAGTGGAAGCAAAGCAATTTGTGCGACTATGTGGTATGTCCACTATCTAGGGTTAGTATTCATTTCTGGTTGGACGGTATATAAAGCACATTGAGCCTACAATCAAGGACCCGGTCACAGTCAACTGGCTTGCAATCAGATCGGTCTCGGCAATCAGAGCCGTGACGTCACGAGCCACCGCGTGACCGCCAATGCCGATCAATCTTGCTTACAGTCTCCTTACTGTGTCGCGGCCAGATCTCCTCACTTTTCCTGTTATGTTACATGTGAGGAATTTATTGTACTCCGACGAATATCACGCAGAATAACACGTATTTTTGTGGCCGTCAAGTCCAGCTTATCTAACCACGTGAGGCTTTTAGTCAAGATTCGTGCCTTTTGACGAGATTAGCAAAACATAAATTCTATTTTATGACTCTGAATTATACACGAAGGCTTTTATTAGATATCAAACCAAAACATCGTCTCTTCATCTGGCGTTACCCAAAGCTAGAAGGAATTCACATTGATGGGACAAACATTTCCAAACTGTTTTCTTCGCTCCCAAATATATCTTAACTTTGTCGTAATCGTATCGTCTGAAAATTTTATATTGAGTGAGTGCGGCGCGGTTGCTGGTGGCGTGGGGGTGTTCTGCAGCGAGCTGGAGTTAGCAGGAGCTTCACGGTAAACATCACTCGATGTTAGCTAAGTTCTAAATTTTGTACTATTGCGAGAAAAAGCATTAAAAGAGCTCACTTTTTCTGCGTGGCTTACGAAATGTCTATGTGACCAATTTACTCTTAACCCATTCACAATGTTTTTGCAAAGTTTTTTTAACAAAATTGTTTGAGTGCCATAATAATCCCATGAAGTTATGAAAATAATTTATCCATCAGTTTTATACAAAAGCTGTGTAAATGTCACTTGACGAGAAAAACCGTTAATTTTTCTTTTGTGACGTAAGCACTCGAGCGGCCTATTATTGACATCTCACGCGCTCCCTCGCGTCGATACGGTATTATTGGTAAGAAAAAACAAACAGCAGCGTTTCGCCGACACGTAAACACTTCGCCAACCCTATAACGTAACTTATCGCCGACCGATCTACAACCAAAAATCAATCTTAGCACTCAAGCCATAAAACTCAAGTCCGCTCGTCAGATGAAGCAGATTTGACCCTCCGATGGCGAGCTGGGATTTTATTTAAGGGGTGCCACTTCAGTGGCGGTATTTGCATAAGTTTGTTTATGAATTTGGCCTGTTCTTTGTCGGTTGACGCGTCTGCCACTTAACTGGCTATCATCTGTTTATTCAGTGGAATGAAACGCAAACAGAGAAGGTGCAGGTGCCTTCTAGTTGTAAACTGTTTTATTAACAGGTTTATTTAGTGTCTGCGACCTGCAGGTGTCGCGTGACCCTGCAACGACGTCGTGGAGGGCGTCGCTCCCTTACCAAATGAAGCACATAACAATTTTGACGTCTCGTTAGGGCTCTTTTGGGTCGTTTTGCGCGACTCGGGCCAGTCTCAGGGCTGTTAACTTGGATTAAGATGTAAGGATTTAATTAATGGTCGTTGCAGATCCTCGGCGTGTGAAAGGGATCTGAGTAATCGAGAGCAAGGCACTTGGATATAGCTTAGGTTTTCTCTTGTAGTACTACTACTACTACGTAAAGGATAAACTCGATTAGTAGTCTAGTTTATTTGACCTAAATCTGTGGAGTCTTATTTTTCAGTAATAAAAACAAGAAATGAAAAGTCACAGCGACCGACGAGACGGTTCAAATCCAAGGCCTCATTTAAAAGTAGTATTTGTGCGGCATCGCGAGCTCGGCGGCGGCGGCGGTGCTAGCAAAGCCGTGATTAACGCTCGCAGCCAACAACGGACGCTCGTTAAAAGTTCCTGACTCAACCACCAACGTTTAAAACTTCCACCTGTCCGGATCCGTCCGGCTTCGGTCCGGCCGTCGGCTTATTCCCGAAATCCCCGCGAGCTATCCCCACTAGTACAGGATTCGGAAAAAAGTCTTGAAATCCCCACTACCAACCGCAGTGGGGATTTCGGGCATATTTTTTTTCCGTTATCCCCACTATTATGAACAATGAGCATATTTCAAATAAGACACATCTTTGGATATTTTTATTACCATCACAGACAATCTTTACCACAGTAAATAAGTTGCTATTTCAGAAGTAACTGGTCACTAGAAAATTATATGAAATATTATTCTAACATTGCAAACGTGCAATAGAAAATCCAATTCAATCCAAACAAGTTTTCATGTGTAAAACCTTGCACAGAGAAAAATCTTTGTGCAAGGTTAATGAGCTGCTTTTGATATAATAAGTAACTTATTTACTGTGGAAATGATTGTCTGTGATGGTAATAAAAATATCCAAAAATGTGTATTACTTGAAATTCCTAATAGTGGGGATTTCACTGCGGTCGGTAATGGGGATTTAGATACTTTTTTTCCTGAAATCCCAGCTAGTGGGGATGGCTAGAGGGGATTTCGAGCGGTCGTCACAAGTTTTACATTTCAAACGGATGGATAATTGCAGTGATTCATATGACGCGCCCTCAAAAGCCACGCTTTTGCCTCTCCGCAAAAAGCCGCAAACCTCCGGCTAAATAACTAAGTGGATAAGTGTATATGTAAATGTTAAAGACACGTTTTGTGCAAAACGAAACTGAAACTTTTCTTCTAAATTCGAGTCATGATTCAGAGTTTTTCAAATGGAAAACCACGGAGAGGCGCACATTCACATGTGTATTGTTGCCCTATACACGAGAACGTAAAAGAATGCGCAACGCGCGAAGTGTCCCTCATAAATAAAGACACAAAAGAGGTTTACATTGCCTACCCCGCCGGGACGTAGGCTGTATGCGACACAGATAATGGGTTATCATATTATTGTGGTTAGGGTAAAAATAAAGTTGACAACGCGTGTAAATTGTAAATCTTCAGTTCAAAATTAATCAACTGACTTCAAAACGGAGGAGGTTATCAATTTGGTTCAATGTTTTTTTTTAATGTTTGTTACCTCTGAACTTTATTGTTTATGAACTGATTTTAGAAAATATTTTTTGTTTGAGTGGATAAACTTTCAGATTGGTCCCATACAAATTTCATCAAATCGATTCAGTAGTTTAGTTTTTATATCCAAATAACTGAAAAAATATTATGTCTTGTATTGTATTGTATTGTCGAAAATCTAATTTTCGATTTATTTATTTTTTCAACAAGATTAGTGAGATGAATCAATTAATTAAATCAATTAATCAAGTGATCCTCTAATTATTTCCAATTTATAAATTATGTCCAAAACGGACAGACAAAGTAATTTATTCTCGGTAAAACTTCAGGGGCTTTGAGAGCGGTCGTTGCATCGGCATTGTTGCAGCTCATGTCCAGGTACAGTCAGCAACAAAAGTGTCTACACATTGCGGGAAATTCAAACATATGTAGATAACCCATTATTAGGTTTATGGGTTTCGTGTCAGGACAGCAAGCAACTTTTGTCGCTGACTGTACGAGATTAAAAAGTATGTGACAAAATGCTATTTAATCTGCAAATAGTAGGTTTCAGCACTAGGTTAGGGCAGAGGTCAGAACTGCTGGAATTAGATTTTATTGACTACTTCATTCGGCCCATCGTCGGTCATAGGCAGATATATATACCTCAAAGTGTAACAAAATATGGAATAAAATAGTATTCCATATTTTGTTACAATTTGAAGTAAATAAAAAAGTTGGGTATTGAAATATCTGCCACGTACAATGTATACTGCATTGATATAATATTTTGAAGCCGATTTGCTTATAACACTAAAATTTAATTTAATAAAACGTTTAATAATAAAGATGGTTTGGATCGTTTATTTTCATTTCCTGTGATGGACCTCATAACATTTCAGCTAGAACATTCTAATAGGTAAGTGCGGCAAGGGACGACCGCAACAAAGGCTGATGGCACAGTTCATGGTCTGATTAGCACGTTTAGGCGGCCGCAGTGCACGGCGGGCGGTTGACTGGCACGAGCCGAGTAGCGCCCGCCGCCCGCCCGCCACGCCGCCCGCCCATAGCACAGAGCAGGCTTTTAGGCCGCAGCACAACGCACCCATAGATTAATAACGGTGTTCCTATAGATGGACAGTTTGAAACCAAAATGGAGTCGTAAGACAGGACCAAAAAAATGCAGACACCTTGTCAATAAATATGAAATATCTCCATTTTCAAATAATGTTTGTTACTTTTTACGATGTAGTTTTATTTACGATGAAAAAGCCTAGTAGTTTTAACATATAATATTTATCTAGCCCGGACCAATATGTACTAGAAGTTAGCCAATGTGGCTCCCTTTTTTAGGGCACATTTTCAATGTACACCATTATGTTTCTATACATTAATACTTCTGTGAACGTACCCTATCGAGATCTGAGGGATGGACCGTGATTGTCTGAGGTGAGTTAGCATATCTATATATACGGACAATGGACAATGGCCATGGCATACATTATGTTGGACTTCAACCTTAGGCTGGGTCCCAACTATCGTCGTATTCAGTCGAATACCTAGTCAGGTATACCTAAATATATTATTGAAAGCCATATGCATGTAGTTATTAGATTGTAACGAGTATTTATCACGCTCACATTATAATTATTTTCTGTCCTTTGACATGCTGGTTCCTCACGATGTTTTCTTTTACCGTTGCGAGAACGTGGGATGCATACATAGATTCCGGGATTCGCGAGATCATCAGATCGAAAGGCAAGGGCCTCATCCACTCGGCCACCACGTTCTGTGTAGTATAAAATGCATCTAAAACAGCATGAGTATCATAACTAAATGATAGTAATTGTAGCGGCGGTGGCGTGCGAGTTCAGTGGGAGCGAAGCGGGTCCGGGTGCCATCTTTAGTGCATTACTCGCAGCTCGCAGCGGAAGTGTAGGAATTAGAGTTACATTGAATCGTAATGGGCTTTTAAATTGAAATTACTTTTAAAATGGCCGCTGTCGCAGTATTTTTAACGAAGAGCCCGGACGCAATGTAATATTAAACTTGGTTTTAAGCAGACATGTACATGTACAGAGCGAAATGAAAATGGTTTGGACTTTAAGTTACACAACATTTTTGGCTCATTAGTTTTGTACGCAATTTTGGAGAGGCAAAATAAAATGAAACTGTCTGGTAAAGCACACATGTAATCTCATAATGATGCTAGTATAAAAGTCTTACTAATTAGAATAGAACCTCTTTTCAACTGAATCAAAAAAAATCGGTTCTCCATTCTGTTGATTTTTTTATGATATGTTTGTTATATTTTTGACGATTGAGAACTTTGTTGTTTAAATTTATATAATTATAATTAATTATCGGTTTATAAACCGATATTTTTTTTATATTAAAATTATATTTTTTTTTTGTTAGAGAGGTTATACTTACAGATTGCTCCCATAGAAATTTTATCAAAATCGGTTTAGTAGTTTAGTTTTTAAAATTGCGTATTTTCCTTCCCTGTGACTTTTCAGTGGTGCCTACGGTTACTAAAACAGTCCAAATGAATACGGTTGTAGTAGATAGATAGGTAACTCTTTATTGCACACCACAAAACCAGAAAATAAAAAGGAACACAAACAATATAGACAAAAAAGTGAAGGGAAAAAAAACAATGGGTGGTCTTATTGCTAAAAGCAATGTCTTCCAGACAACCTTTGGATGTTTTTTTAATCTGTATCTGGATAGTATGTTTTTGTACTTGATTATTTATTTTGTTAGTAATTTCGTATACAACTAAATTGTAACTATCGTAACGTAACGTAGGATACCAACTCGTAATATAACTCGTAATATAAACCTGTGAATGTTTTAATTGAATCTGTTCACCCGTTTCCGTTGAAACAGACTGACCGCCGCCACCTACCTAGTCTACTACCTACCTACATAGTCGCAAACACAATTCCGTAACGAAACGGACTAGAAATAAACCAAATTGTTTTTCATGAAATGGTCGCCATTGTCCCGATCGCCGGCGACGACTCAATTGAACACTCGGGGAATTGTTTGTGTTGGTTTAGTTTAATTTGTCGTTAAATGACAAACAACATCTACCATTAACCAACAAATTATATAAATATATTTAGTAATAAATCCGCTTGATTTCTAAACAAAGGTTTTAATTAATTTAACTTTAGTTCAACTAAACCAAAGAAAGAGTCAACGAACAGAAAACCAAAGTTTAAAGATACGACACGTGTTTCGCCTCTACACGAGGCATCATCAGGAGGTGTGGACTCGAAGTTCGAAACGAGAGAGAGAGAGGGCGAGTCCACACCTCCTGATGATGCCTCGTGTAGAGGCGAAACACGTGTCGTATCTTTAAACTTTGGTTTTCTGTTCGTTGACTCTTTGGTTTAGTTGAACTAAAGTTAAGTTAATTAAAACCTTTGTTTAGAAATCAAGCGGAATTATTACTAAATATATTTATATAATTTGTTGATATTTATGGATTTCCGCAAAGTAACGCCTGAATCAATCAATTATCTTAACATCTACCATGCTTATAACGCCTACAAATTTAAAAATTGTGTAATTATCGAGATAGAGTTTCATCATTTATTATTTTTGTCTTATAAAATTCTTGTATTTTGTAACCTACTCTTACCAGGCGTAATATACTACTCCGGCGAATGAACATGACACCTGGCTCGAATGACGTTTGTGCAAAGTACAGCGTGGAATTGGATAATCTTGATAGAGAAGAGGTCCTGTAATACTTGGTAATGATAAGTAATGATAAGGCTTCGCAATTAGAAATAAGAAGAAAAGAAGAGGAAAAAGAAACAAAAAAGGGCGCCGCGCGGGCTAGCGGGGGACGCAGCAAGTTTCGAGCGAGAGTGTCAGCCAGGTGGCATGTTTATTCGCCCGAGTAGTACATATCGAGTTATTCGACCGCTGTCTTACCTGGAACAATCAAGCGATATAAAATAAAAAACAGCATTTCGATATGAATGTTTGTGCGTTTGATATCACGAGGATGATTATTCAGGACACTAACGATATGTCCCATTATTAATGGATAATCCAGCAAATACTTAAATTTCGCGCGCTACCGAGTGCCCACAAAAAAATACCAAACGACACTTAAAAATAACGAAAATAGTATAGTTATTTGAAAGTAACGTGGTACTACAAGGACTTAAGGTCACAGCTTATTAGAGCCACCCGGCACCCGACCCGCACCGCCTTGCGTCGTGCGGTTAGTATTCTTTATATGGACTTGTATGGATGCGCTCACTACATCAACTCCGTAGCGACGCCGGATCGCCTTTTCGGACTAGCGTTTTATACAGCTCATTTTCGAAGCGTGTGCAGGCGCGTCGCGCAACTTGTACGAGGGTTATCGCGCTTATAAGTTCGAATCCGTTTGCTACTGACGCGCGCCCTTGTACGCGCGTTCAGCTTTTTGTAGTGCTAAATAAAGATCGCGTGTAGGCGCGTATGCCAAAACGACAGTATACGCGCAAAAAAACGCTAGTTTAGAAGCGCTCATAATCTTACCATCCGTGCGTGGTGACATCAAATGTATCACCTGCGTAATGGTAGAGAAAGTGAGATTGTTAATGTGCCCGTAAGATTCAATAATGGTGTAAGTTCTGGCAAGCGGTGGGGTGAGGGGGGGATTGAAAGCTGGGTTGCGTGAAAACTTGATAATGACGCGAAGTTTTCGGCGAGGCTCCGCACTGCTCGGATGATCGTGCAAACAAACTGGCTCACCGGGATTCCACGAAAAGAGTCAACATTACTTCTTATATGTATAATTTGTGAATTATTCCCATCTATCACCCTGCTCTGTAGGGGGACAGAGGTTACAAATGGGACAAAACAGTTCTATCTGTCCCCCTGTTGCTAAAAGGGGGACAGATGGATTGAAAAGGTTTGGTGAAAGTAAGCATTAGGAATAGACATAAAGTGTCAGCTTTTTCAAAAATCTAATACATAAATATTTGCCTAGAAGTTAGTAGTTGTAAGTTGCAAGACTTGCAAGCCCCTAAGGGTTTCTCAACTAAAATATTTCACACGCGTTACGACTACGACAGCAAAGCACCTCAACTATAGTTAAAAAGAATCCAATCATCCCTCGTAGTTATGCCCTTGCTTGGTTATTCAGTTGACGGCGCATACATTGCTGGCTAGACCCGTGCGCTCCGCTGTTCACGGGGCCGTGGGGAGCAATGTACGAAACTGCTCGCGGCGACCATTGCATATTTGATGCGAGGGATGCACGCCGATAGACAAGCCAGCGTTACATATGAGTGAGTAAGTCAACTTGATTGTCTACTTAACTCTTGCTTAGTAGAGTTTTTATAGAAAAAGTTTTAATTTTTTATGTGTATTGTAAAGTAATAAAACAAACTGACTGATTGAAGCGCTGGTATTCTGTATTCTTTGGCGCAGGCAAGTTCTCGTGAATAACTATGTACGTACAAAAATATGTTTGATTACATAATTTGTAATGTGTATGTATCTTTTTACCCGACTGCCAAGGAAGGGTTATGCTTTTCGCGCGTATCTTGTATGTATGTAAATTTCTAGGTTACCTCGTATCTTCTAAACGGCTGGATGGATTTAGACGTCGGTTTAAAAAAATTAATCAAAGTGGCGGATTTTGGAGCTAAATAGTAAGCAGTTAATCATTTTTTTTTGACCAAACTCATCGAGTAGGATATCAAAACGAAGGTATTTTAAAGGAGAATACAAAAATATACAGGTATAGGTTATATGCTTAAAATTAAATTGACAATTAATGTATAATAATTTCGCCGTCGGGTTTTCAGTTTTTTAAACTTAAAGGTTGTTCAAAATATTTTATTAGGTTTTCGATTCAATAAGTATATAAAAAAAAACTAAGTCATGGACAATCATGGATCAAATCCCCGTAGCTACATGCATTGCTACGCTGCTGCTGCGAAAACAGCAGCTACGCCGTAGATGCTCTACGTCGTAGAGTCTACGAGCCACGCGTTGCGTGATCAAAATTTGTGATACAATCTAGTTTCCGTATTTTTTTTTAATGTATGATATGTTGAATCATAGCTCACAAACTGATAAAAACGGCTCTGTTTTATAAAAATATCATCAGCTCCTTGGTCCTAGATTTAGTTTTATATTAAGATCTGATTTAAAGATCTGAAGCAGCCTGATCGTGGCAGTTTATTACCCAACAGTTTACTGAATCAAGTTACTCGAGCAGTGTCAATACGTCACCAGGTAGATAAGTTACTACATAACCTGGGATCTTACTTCTTATTTACTTGTTATGTCATGGAATTTTATGGTAAAGTATTTTCAATAAAAAATACAGTTTTACTAAACTACTGATTAAATATCTAGTCTTAATTTTATCAATATAAAGAGCTACATTTTTATTGTTTGCTTAAAATTAACAATAAAAACCACTAAGATTTGAACAAGCGCTAATAATAATATTATTGGAATTGACATTTGAACAACGAGAAGCGGTAGATGGGTACATAACTAAATGTATAAGAAGCAGTGTACATAACTAAATGTATCAGAAGCGGTAGGTAAATAAACCTAAGTATATTGTAATGATAAGGTGTTTTAACGTTATAATAATTAAGACTTAATTCTTATCTTGTGAGAGAAGAAAATAAAATTATTAAGCAAATTATAAAGGAGCTATAACTAATAGAGAGACTGAAACACGTTTGAGTCTTTGTTCTTCCCAGCACAACACGGCTCGAGCAGGACTCAGGTCATTAGCCGCGCCCGCGGGCACAAGCCCGGAGTGTGCTAACTTATTGATTTATTGTTATTGTGAACCGCATTGCAAGCTCTAAGTTAAAGCTAACTTGAATAAACAGTGGTAATTGAAAAGAGATTGGGCATCGCAGGTCTCAGCCTGCAGTTATTTTAACTTTTTGACAATTCATTTCGATATTTTCAAGTATACGTTTCAGCCCTGAAAGTCTCTAATGCAGCGAGGTTTAGAAAATTACTAAAACATAAGATCTTAGTTAGAATATACGAGTAAGCATCGTAGTATCGATGGTAAAATGGCGTACAAAAGTGATGGTGTCAACATGATAGACAGAAACAATTGGCGAGATATCACTTATCTCAGAGAGATCTTTAGATTTATCACAGTTTTTACTGGACACAGATGTGAAAAAAAAATAGTAAGTATGTTTTGAAATAAAAATGATAAATATTGGACTTACAGTTTTCGTTAGTAGTTTTACTATGGCCTATTGCGTCAATCGGTACGCATTAATGATTAATTATTTAGTTTTATTCATCGTTTGGCAAACTCGGGTACCTAGCTCGAGCTATCTCGCTGTAGCTCGGCTCGGGCGCCGCAGTCGCCCCGCTGTCACTCTGTCATTTTGTAGTAACCAAAAATTCTGACTGCATTATATACCTACAATGTACCCCTTCTGCATTGCCCATTGAATTTTTTGGTGTTTATAAACTTAACCTAAAAAAAGGATTAGTAACCAAAATTGAAATCTGAAATGCTGTTTTGTTTTCAGTAGCTGAACCCACAACTTCGTTTACGCGCAAATAAACGCAACTCCTTTTTTAATTTGCGCTTACATTTCTTGACGAACATATCCACAAAAATTCCAGTCTCTACGTTCAGTAGTTTGGTCCGTTAGTCAGTCAGGACAAAGCACTCTAAATTGATGATTATGAAGAAGCTCTGTCATACATCATAATAGATGAATAATTCAGTTTACGCATTAGCTGAAATCCATTTTCGTGATTAATCAATGTGGTAAGTGATAGATGCTTCAGGTCCATGGATACTCTATACGAAATCTATGTACCTATGTACTTACATTACTGAGATTTCGCAAACAAACACTATAAATAGATACGAATATTTTATCCATTTCCTTAATCTAACCTAAACAAATAACGATTTTTCAACCGACTTCGACAAAGGAGGAGATTCTCAATTCGATGGGTTTTTGTTTATTTTTGTTACTTGTGTTGAATATTGTTGTTTATAAACCGATTCGTGAAATTGTTTTTTGTGGAATATACTACCAGAGTGGACCCATAGTTTCATGAAAATCGGTTCAGTACTTTAGTTTTGAAATCAAAATAACTGAAAAAAAGGTGCATGATTTCAAATTTAATTTATTTCACGAAATCAAATATTTTTGTTTTGAAAGCACACATTATCACTGGCGTACGAACTAAGTTAAGTATTTTTTAAGCGTTTTCATTTAGGTAAATGAAGAATAAGTATCAATTTGGATTTCTATTTTATGGGGAACTATGACCCGATACTGGTCGTTTGACGCTCATTAGTAAAACAAGCGGCCACCGCACGTAGTCAATTAATTAAATAGTAAACAAATTCAATTAAAACAAAAATACCACAGTATTTAGTGACTAGTTCTACTCGTATGTCAATAGATTTATTCACCCTCCATCAGTTCTGGATAAATAAATAATGAGCATTCAATAGCTCATAGCTAATTGGCGGTTACGGTTATTATACCTACCTTGTTAAGTATTTATATGTATAGTTATAAGTATTAGCTTTGGGCCTTTTTGCGACCTATTTCCAAACGCTTATTCCAATTATTCTGCTGAAATGTAATTAATTAATTCGATTGATTAACTATGGTTAAATATGCAGAGAACCAGGAATACTGAATAAATACTATTGGACTATTAGTATTATTGGAGTTGTTAATACTAGCTGCAGCCCGCGGTTTAGCCCAAAATAAATTAAAAAAGCATCATCTTTGTTAAAATAAAAATTGTCTATGCGTGTAAATAAAATTTTAAATAAATTCATATTTATGCATCCATTGATCATCACAAACGCCTTTATGGTGTCAATTGTTATAAGTTTCCGCAATTAATGAATAATGAAATAATATTTATAAATAGTATTATCATAATATTTAATTGTGAAGGCAAAAAAAAAAAGGAAATTATTGAGAAAAACCGGCTACATACAGTCTTGTTTATGACAAGCAAGGCAAAGTTCACTCTCCAACTTTTATGTTATCCTATTTCCCCTCTGTAATCTTTGAGATCAAAACAACATTTTCGTAGGTAATCTCACCCATACAAAAAACATCCATTTACATAATTCCCTCGCGAATTTGCTTTTGAATGTACAAACAGAGGTAGTTGTTGCTGTGACGTCGTAATACTTTGACGAGACAAGGGGCCGCTCAAATGCCCAAGAATGCCTTTGATGGTGACCGGGTCAAAGGCCTTCCTGAAAGTTATTGTACAATTAAACACCCCAATATGGACTGGAGTCTCAATTTTATTGACCTTGCGGAAAGGATTCAGTGGGACAATAGTATCTTCAATAAAGGATGCGATACTGAAAGCAGAAGGTTCTAGTTGGTTTTCTAATTAGAATCATTAGTAGGCCGTCAATAGGACTGCAGAGTCTGCAGAGTAGAGGCGTGTGATGCGTCATACTATCAGGACATGTCTGGACTGGACCCGTGCCATTTACTTCCAGATGTTACTTTGCTAAATTAATATTTGTCAAGAGTTATATAAGTAATTTTAGGTGGTCTTCTTCTTTTCGTGTCACTAGTTCTTTCGAACCAGTGTGGTAAAAGGATTTCAAGTGCGCCTCGAAGTGGCAAATTTCGTGCACTTAAGCGGGACAAAGACTTGTAAAACCTTGATCATACTCATATTTGTCCTTTGCGATCATATTTGTTTAAGGTCCTTACCAAATCTGTCACTCTAATCCAGTAAGGTATTACCTAGGAATCCTAGGTACAGACTTTGTGGATCGAGTGTGTAATTTAAGCTGCCCTCGCCGGAGGACAGGTAAGTTGGTATCGCACGTGTGCCGTTACAACGGCGCTATCTACCACCCGCCCGGCCGCCCCGGCCGCCCGCCCTCGGGCAGCCCTTTATGTAAATGCGTGTTTAACTCGAGACGTTTGGCTGGGCAAAGGATGGGTTACAAGTTAGGAGAATAAGCATCATATTTATATCGTATTTACATAGACGTATGAGTTTCGCGATAAGTCACATGAGGTTTGTTACGTTCGTTGGCTTGTACGTAAACAAATAAACATCTGTCACGTTTAACCTTATCTGTAACTTATATGTAACTGAGGACGTATTTGTTTGATTACAGTGCTTCAAACGTTGTAAAATGAGATGACTTTTTCGTATTCTAAAGAGACATAGCCCCGAGTAAGTCTAATCCGGTGTTCATAGATCATAATATTATCATATTTAGGAGCTGTAAGTTCCCGAATTGGTCCCCGAACGGTCTCACACTCCAGTCGCGTCGCCCGAGGCGTCTCTGATACCCTACGCCCTACGCCCTACACTACAATATACAAAGGTCAGACTTTATACTCCGCGCTGACCTTCCATCAATCCAAATTGAAAAATATAAGTTGTTTCATCACATTGTAATGCAAATAGTAACGGGAAAAAGGTTTCATGACTTTCGGTGGAAAATATTTGGGTAAAGAGGTCGTATTTAAATAGCTCTTTAATGAAAATAATTTTCATTATTATTTGTGAGTCTCCCTCAGCAATAATGAGTTATGTCTCGGATGGGTGGAAGAAACTGAACGTTTGTAGATTGAACAACGAGGATTATATGACGAAGTACATGTTACGTGTGTACCACACGTTAGATTTTCGACGCCAAACGGGCAAGCCTTGCTTATAGGAGCCCGCAGTACCTACTCGCACTCTGTGGTTGGAAAGACTAACACTGCTGCAGAGCGCAGGTTCCGTGCTGCGAACAAAGACAACATCACTGTCAGGAAATGGGGGCCAGGGTGAACTGAAAACCTATTTCTCGTCTATAAAGGAAAATATACCACGCTCGTATATCTGAAATGAAGTGTCGTCCTAACGAATTTTTATCATATTAAAACCTGGGAAGTAAAACGGAGATACCTAACATCTAAATAAATAGTCTTTAATTTAATTTAATGTAAGACATAAATTCCATGCTAATTCTATCAAATCCAATCTATATAAGGGTAGCGTTATAATTATGGTGGAATGACTCTCAAAATATCGCAAGAATTCATTGCAGAATTACAGAAGCTTCATCAAAATAATTGTTTCTATAATTTCCATCCACCTCCAAATTGATTCAATATTTACAGCATCCATCAAAATAATTGTTTCCGTATTCACCCGGGCAGCCTCCGCCCGCCCACCGCGCGCCCACCAGCCAGTGAAATGAGTCGCTGATCCCGCGAGATGTATAGCCGCATTAATTAGCTGATACACTGACACCACTTACGCGATCTCAATTATCATCTAAATGATGATAATTAATCATGGGAAACCTGATCTTTTGATTTATGTGTTACGAACCGTACTTTGGGTTGTGATAATCGACGCTTCCTTTAAGTACGACAAACGCGAAGCTTCATACCATTGATTCAACGTATAATACTCAGAATTTTACTGAATAATTGTGAAACATTTGTTATCTAAAAGATTTTTATAATGACTAATTTCAGGTCTACCTTAAGTACAGTCAGCTGCACAGACATGTATACACTCCCAAGCTTACAAATTTGTATTAAGTTCTTAATATTGCAAAGACATTCTTCTCCTGATAAGAATTCTGACAATTAAGATGACTACATTAATTTGAAAATGCTTGCGTACACTTTAATTTGCAAAATTATGATTAATATAAATGTGAAAGCTTAGAAGTGTAATGTCTATGCAGCTGACTGTACCTTGTTGATTTGAAAAACAAACATTTTCGAGAGTTCCATTCAAACATTGGAAATCTTATTATCGTAGTGAAAGCCTTCTAATTCTAGACCTAATGAAAGCAGACAAAGCCGAAAATAAGGTACTAAATCTAATTCTGACAATGGTTTGGCGTTGGTTTGGGTAAATTCGACAGAATCTGGCGGCCGTGTAATCCGGCCCGAGGCTGGCTAATTGAATGTGTTTCTGTTTGTCCAGCGGGACGCGGCCACTCCGGGAGGACGCTCCTCGTCATGTACAGCACAATTAAAATTAAAGCTAAGATTACAACTTCGCACAGCACACTGGCACGCATGGAGCTGCTTACTGCCTAGGTGCTAAAAACCACAAATGAAAAAAAAAACTTAAGTTAAGTTTAAAAAAACATTACTTTTAGATAATTGATAATATCTATATCAATTACTGACGTGGTGGCCGAGTCGATGAGGCCCTTACCTTGCGATCTGATGGTCGCGGTTCGAATCCCGGTGACAGTCATGCGTAAATGGGTTTTTTCCGTCGAAAAAATCTATGTATGCATCCCACGTTCTCACAACGGTGAAGGAAAACATTGTTAGGAAACTGGCATATCGTAGAACCTAAAGTTCGAAAACATGTGTTGAGTGCACGAAAGGAGCCTCTCTGAGGCGCGCTGGAAATCCTTTGACCACACTGGTTCGAAGGAACTAATGACACGATAAGTAGAAGACTCGAAGCTACTTGCACAATAATTACATTCTTTAAACTTTATAACATATAGATCGGGTAGAATTGTATCTCACATTTTAAAGTTTCTCGATAATCACCACGTATAATATCGCAGCTTTGCGGCTGATAATGGTAGGACACCCCATCCCTGCCTCCAGCCTCCGAGCGTCTCCGAGGAGCCATCCAAGTTGGCAAAGAGGCTTACAGTTCCGAGTTATGCGCTTATGAACATGGCGTGATTAAAGTTAGCATAGTTGGGGCCACCCGCCCCGCACGCGCCGCCCGCCCCGCGCCGTGCGTCCCGTTATTGCATACTCCAATGAATTACTGTATTATGTGCTTGTTAATGTATTTGGGGGACAATTTACAAACTGGGAAATGCATTAATTTGGTTTCGTGTCCGGAATAATAAACATAAGTTTTACTCTAAGTATTTCAAAATATTTCTCTAATTGGCTTTAAAACTAGCAGGGATCTACTAAAGCAAAAAAGTTTATTAACGACCCTCGCAACTACATAATTATTATGTTCGAGCACAAAACTTAACCAACACTAAAATACCGAGACTACAATTTATCAAACATCCATTGTTTTGTTTTTCAGTTTCTAAACCAACTTCTAAAGAAGAGCGGTGAGATCTTGTAAGTTATTTCAAGGTATTATACAGCTCTGCACTCATGCATACCTTTGTGAATTACAGTTGGCGGAATAATGTATTGCACTAGACAGTGGAATTAAATTACCCACCGTAGGGAAAAGTTACGAAGAGTTGAGGCTCTTGCACACGATTCGTGCCTTTTGGGGGCCGGCGACTTGCAGCTGAACGATTACCTTCCGGCGGGCGATTTCAAAACTCAATCACTGCAGATACCAAACATAATTTTTGGAAAAATAAATGTTGCTGGATTTGTGATGTGTACTTATTAATGAGTTTGTATCGAACAGAAAAGATTAAAACGTTCCAGTAACAAAAGTAGTAAGTAAACGGGTTCTTCTGTAGTTTTCTCTGTTTATATTACTAGAGGATATACATCATTATAAAAACCGTAATAATTTTCTTTAAGGGCAATGTATAGGCCTTCGAAACATGCCGCTACGCCTTCATAGCCATGTGCAACACAACGCGGCAAAAACTAAAAGAATGCTTTCATCCCGCGAGTGGATTCATATGAAAATCTTAAGCTCCGTGCAGTTTTCCGTGAAATTGTTTTAAAGTTGAGAAGTCCCTCCAAGAACAAGATTTTGTATGTTGTGGATATTATTGGGTATATAATCTACCAAGCTGTAAATGGAATACTTTTCAAGATCTGCTCTGCATAGTTATGTCGTTGTGTGAAATTTCCAAACATGATTTATTTTTATTTTTACTGTGTGGCCTTTTTGTACATTTCAAATAGTATTTCAATATTTTACAATATAAACAGTTTTATTGCTGTGTAATTAAATTATCCATCGGCTGAAGAATCCGCTCGAGACTGATGTTATAATTTAATGATTTTTTCAATAAAAGCATCAACATTTCAAACCAATTACGAAACATTTAACGGAACTACGTTATGCTCTGTAATATGCCTACCTACGCACTCAAACAATCTTCTACGATACCTAAAACTTTGTAAATACTTAGCTCCGTCTAAAATACCTATTTGAAATCGATAAAAGCGTCAAAATATTATGAAGGTATTTACTTATCTACTTTTTCATTGTTCGTGGTAAAAGAAGTACCTAATAAAAACCATTCCAATTCCAAGTAACAACTAAACCAAGGTAGAAACGGAAACATGGAGGTAAAAAGCCAAGAGTTAATCCACTCGGGTCATGCATGCCACCTCGCATGTCGTCGCATGCATATGAACCGTTCGCGATCTGCATGCATAGAACAGACCTCGTTTAAAATATCAATTCAGTTTTTGCTGTGACTGTCTCTTTATTACAGCAGCAACACGCGCGCCGCTTGCACAATATACTTTATTGTTATTGCGACACAAGTGCTTTTTAAAGGCACCAACTAGAGCACCGACTTCATGAAGTTGCTACTTTGAAACGTATGGTGGTTGTTTCACTTGTGTGTGGGTTTATTATGGGAATATTGTTCCGTACGCCCAACGGTGGATGACTATGGTTCTTCTTAAGTTGAGCTAAAGTTGAGTCTAAAGTTGGCAACCCTAGTTTATTTTAGTACCTACATTTTGCAAAGCCTTTTACAAATTATGCTATGATTCCATCGCGGTATGTACAGGTACAAATTACCTATTATCACAATGGAATAACTAACACGTAAAAACAATAATATTTCTTTCAAAAAAATATATTTATAAAGTGATAGTAATATACAATTTGTCGAAAAGTTCATTTCATTCGTAAGCAAAGTAAAATTTCTCGAGCAAATTCACTCTAAATTAAGATTGCAGGCGGTGCGGTGCCGTGCAGCGCCGGATAGGAATCGCATTATATTTCGTCGAGTGATTCCCGCTTGTTAGCGCCTCATTTTTTTTTGTAACCATCAGATCCTGCTGCGTCAGAGCGCTAACGAAGTGCCCATTGTACATTAAATACACTACAGTTTTGGAGTAGAAACACGAACTTGGTTTCAGCTCTCGATGTTAATTTTTAGATGAGTGAGGAGATAATTAGGTAATAGTTTATATTATCGTTCGGCGCGCGGCGCTAACGAGCGCATTGTTTGTCGCCACTCTTCGCAACTCACTCTCACACCGTCTTGGAGAGACATAAACAAATGGCTTTGAGAATCAACAAAGCCTTTTGACACTCGGGTTTCGCAAAGGTTATCTGATACAAATTGCTGAAAAGATGATTAATAAATACTAAAAAATACAGCAGTTTCATTGAGACTTGTCTGTAAGGTTTCGTAACTGAAACATACCGAACCATCAATTTCAATTTTTTTCAATAAATATTGTACTCTATGATAGAGTCATCAACTCATCATATAATCAATCATATTTAATCATATCGATAAAGGATTTAACGGGTTTAGGTACAGACATAATACGTTTAATAACTTAGATATTATGTTTTCATGAAAATTTATAAAAAACGTTCCATTTATAACACACAATAACCTGCTCGCAAGAGCACATAAAGGTTTCAATGCTTACATTGAAAGTAAACGGTAAAGTTGTTTTTAACATAAACATGTGACGGAGTGCGGCGGCGCGCGGCGGGCGGCGGGCGCAGCGCTATGTCACACTTTTCACATAAACACCGCTCACGACACATTTAAAAACTCACAAGTTATACAGAATAAAGCTGACATTTTATTTTTTGGCTGCATTCCAGGACTTTCTGCCCCACTGTGTCGTGTTAAATATGAATAAAGCGTACATTGACATTTAATCGATAATGTTTTACCCACTTCGAGTGGTGCAACTTTGCAAAAAATGGGCGAACTCAGATCTGGGTCAAAGCACCCGCAATTCGTCGGAGTTCGCCATTCAAATATCGATGCATTTATGCAGAAATTGGTGTAGTGTAGGGTTAAATAAAATCTTCTGTTTGGTAAAGTTTGTGAATGGAATATAATAATGAGAATTTATGTTTAGCCGCAAGGAACATAAATCAGAACATGTGTAAATCTCCTCAATCAGGCGTAAATTTACCGCCGCAGTAAGTGCATGTGTGTGGGGCGCAAACAAAGCACGTTGTACATAAACCATCGCCGCTCGCGCTAGACGCGCACTCTCCGCGGCCAGCGCGGGTCCGTAATGTGCACCGTCGCTGGCGATGCTGTCTACAGGGCACACCCCACATTTTATTACACCGACTCACGGAAATGTTACGGATAATTTTCTTTTCTTTCAGAAAGCAGTTTGCTTTGTCGTATTTGCAGTCGGTTTGGCCCGAACCTAAAATATTCAGCCGCCCGAGGGCATTGTACAAGGGTTAAGTTTATTTTTGTTCTAGTTTCGGTTCGGCCCTGTTTGGATTTTCAGGTTAATCTTTCTACGTGGATAAAGTTATCAAACAATCTATTCATCTTCGTGTTTGCTTTGGGGAACCTTCTGTGATTTTAAAGGCACCGCGCACGTGTCGTCGATGGGTAGGAGCCAGGAGTCCAGGCTCGCGTGGCAACTTCCACCTCTCCCCTCGATTTTTCGGGCCTTATCTTTACGACTCCGCGGCCCAGGTCGTATCCAGCATTATGTAAATGTCTGTTTTATGATAATATTTTATTAAATAAAATCACAAAGGCTGTAAACTCGCCTAAGCCGAGGTATCACTCGGGACGCAGGGTTTTGTTAACTGTTGCATTATTTATATTCATGCCTTTTCGACACATGCGAAACTCTGAAACATGGACCGTTCTCGGGATCGGCTTTAATATTTGAAGCGTTCGAAGGAAAATTAGGAGCCTGATGGATTCCGACTCTCGTGTGAACTTATCGAGCTATTGAGGTGCTCACCCACTAACCGCACTATCACGTTGGAGCACGCATCAAATTGAGTGTTTGATAAATGCGTGGCGGGACGCAGCGGGGGCGGGGTGGGACCAGCCGCGGACGGCGCGGAGGTTCATCGCCGGATTTATGGGCTGCTTGCGATTCAAGAGGCGCGCGGCTAGTGGCTGAGTGCCTTTATAAAGATATAGGGCCACACTCGCGGGTAATGCCTCGGGTATATTTATGTGGTTCGATGGCGCGGACACGGGCCCTTTGAAAGTGACGTAATATATGGTGTCGATGGTGTTCTCCACTCGTAAAAAAGAAACGGTTTTGTGGGGGAATTTAAGATGAAAAGCGGAGTACGAGTAAATGCCTCCCTACACTTTCACTGAGCATAGTTGGTATAATTTTGTCTGTTATTTATCAATCAATATCTTTATTCGCAAAACATGGGCTATTCGGATACAGGTGGTGATAGCAATCATTTAATTTTCTACAAACTTCCTCACGTCACGTTACAATGGTGACGGGAACCCACTATCAAGATTCCATTTTTTTCATGATATAATGAAAACATTTCATTTTCAGTGTGAAAAGACTAACACTTCTTACTATATATAATGTAGCTAAATCACCGGCCACCATTAGGGCGAGTCCACACAATGCAGCCAGGACAATGACCCCGGCATTAGCCTCTCATGCCGGGGGAGGGCACACCATTAATACACCGCTGACACCATGATTATGCCCTTCCAGAGCTCGAGACCATTTTGGCCTAATTTACTTAGCAGCTTATGAAATGTATTATTTATTGAGCCAGTCCTGGGATCGGTTACAATCATTTATTAAAACTTCTTTTTGTGGGTTCTGTTACTAAAAATATTATGTAGAGCAATGAAATGTTGTAAAAAACATTGACATTAAATTAAACTAAAGCGTCGATGACACACGGCTTTTTTACATGTCAACGAGTTTAAAAGCTAGCGTGTGAGCAAGTAAGCTTTCGGGAAGGATTGTCAACACGCATAATGTAAACAAGCCGATGACGCTGGGCGAGTTTACACGCTACAAGCGAACTCGCTGGCTTGTAGCGTGTAAAAAAGCCGTGTGTCATTGACGCTTTAACTAACTAAATTAATTTAATTAACGCCACTAGATTTGGACTAATAATTTATAATAGCACTAAGTATAATACCCTAGAGAAAGGTAGATAAGGTACCAACAGTTAAATAATGATGTCTGTTACTAAATGAGAGAATCAAACCGACTTTGCAGCATTCATCTAGATTACAACAGCCATATTTATAGCCAAACCGCCTAATTAACCTGTTGCGATGAACACACGGACGGACAACGCGACAAGGAGTATAAATAGCGGGCCGGCTGACTTGCGTGAACCTTGCGCTACCCCGCGCACCGATCATTGTTCTGATGCGTTCTTGTCGTGAACAGTACCGGAGATGGTGGCACATTAAATTATGACATTTATTAAAGTTAAGTGCAAGATAAATAACTTGCAATTAACATGATGACGATTTTTAAAAGAGAATTGCAGAACATCTTGATACAATTTGACACTGATTGATTTTTAGGTTTTATAATGAGAGGCTTGATTATTATAATATTTTTATAAATTATATGAATTAATGAATGATTTATTTGTCTCAAGTATGGTAAGAAGAGTCACATATTTCACTGTAGAATACAGTATACAAATGTTCTCTTAATTTATACTTATGGCTTAATTTTCTCATAATCTCGATCTAGATCAATGTATCTAAAAATTACATAAAATTTAAGTTGGAATAACAATGTATAGTAAATTAATCACATGCAAAAATAAAACAAATTAGCCTACAATTGTAATAATCAATACCTACAATTTTTTACAAGAATGATATGAATTATTTATTTTTTAAGTTTTTGATAAGATAATCCTATAAAAGTAAAAATAATTATCATAAAGTTTATTACTTAGCACTAAAGTAATTGTTTTATTCAGTCTCTCGACAAGCAATGCAGTTACAAATAGCGAGTTAACTTCAATTGGTCTGCGTTGAAACAGCCACAAAGATCTCATTACCGCGCGGGCGTGAACGTAATCACTTACGCCCGATGAGCGGTTCGCGTGTGCCACCAACAACTAGACCCATTTTAGCTTTAAAAACAAAATAACTAAGAAGCTGAAAGCTTGCCATGCCTGTAAAATATTAAAACAAGCCAAATTAGTCTTTTGTTTTGGACGTTTTATAGCTTTGCACGAAGTTAAAATTAGCTTTGGGCTCTGTTAATAAAACCACTCACCGAAGCACTGCGATAATTCGTTTATTTTTAAAAATAATTGTGAAAACTTTCATCGTTTTGACAAGACTTCAATTAAAACAGTTACCCAGTTTTGTAAATGAGCGTTGCAAACTACATGATACATGCAACTAGTATTTTTGTGGTACGAGTATATTTTACCCGACCGACTGCCAAGGTAGGGTTACCTATATTTTTCGCGCGTATCTTGTATGTATTTTGTATATGTATACGAGTATGCATGTATATAAATTTCTTTGTTACGTCGTCGATCTTCCAAGAGGCTGGATGGATGTTAACTGTTAAGAAATCGTTAGATTCGTCTCAATAACCCAAGTGTCCTTAGATGGGTTTAAAAAAAATGGCAGACTTTTGGCACTAAATAGTTAGTCGTTGATAATTTTTTTTTTACTAAACTGAGTAATATCGAGTAGGCTATCAAAATAAAAGAAATTAAAAGGAGATTACAAAAATAATATATGTATAATAATAATACATTATTATGTCTAAATGTAATTTGAAATAATAAATTGGCAATCAATGTATAATTATATTCTCAGTCGGGTTTTCAGTTTTTTTAAGCTTGTAACTTGTAACTTTAAGGCTGATATTTCAGTCGAGTATAAACAAGATTTCACGAAACTTAACTTTAAACTGAAATGAGGGTCATTTTTAAAATTCATAACAGTGACATTCGAATATCGTGGTAACATCCACATTGTTATTCATTCCTTATCTATATAAATAGAATCCATGAAATCGGACATGCCGACGATACTAGTTTATTCTATTTTGGAAACACCATAGATACGATTTTTACTGACGCCCAACATACATGACCTTGATCTACTAAGTTTGTGGTTGGAAAGAAATCGAAATAAATGTAAATGGTCTCCTAGTCTACATTTCCAGTATCTCCGGACACGACGCCGCACATCGCTGTCGCGTCGCTGCATGTCGCGTGTCGCTAAAGATTGATGGCCCGCGACGACACGACATTTGTGTCGCGGTTATATACGACAATATTATTTTAGTTAATCACCTTTGTACACGAAAAGTATTTTTGCAGATTGAGACTTTTAGTTGGTGATAATGAACCGTGACTTATTTGTTTATGTATGTTTATCACCACTGTATGTCACTGGATTGAGTAAATACATTACGTTGTAACTACATTTTGGAGTACTACAGATATAGTAAAAGAAAGAAAAAAAAAGGAATAAATTTATTATCAGAGAGATACATAGTACAAACAAACAAATAAACTAAGCTAAAAAATAAAGTAAAGTATAGATAGCAGATATCCTGTATTTTTATAGGTGTATCTCTTATTTGCTAAGTTTTCACGTTTGTATTGTAAAAGTTTTTGGCTTTATTGTATGATAATCCTCAAAGAAACCGTATTATCTGCTCATAATGTAATTCGAAACACTTTTCTATTCTCCTTGCGTCTTAATTTCCCTAAGCCGCCTTAAACGACGCTCCCCGCAAAATGGAAGCCAGAGGTCACGGTTTAATATGATAAAGAAACAGTGACCCCGGAGATCCGGGATAATCTCGTGACAAACGACTAATTGGTGAATCGAGTGAGTGTTGCCAGCTGCCACGCGTTTTGGCAAGATTTGGCTATTTTGTACAAACATTACCAGATATCTTTGGCGTAAAATTACTTAAATCAGACACAAACTTTTGGGTTTACAATATAAATGTGATGATTGGTTTTGTTCAATAAAAGGGGTATTAAAATTAGTAAATCAGGTTTATTTTACATATATAGTATTTTTTTTATGGAAATTGTATTTGCAGTTGGCAACACTTTTCTGGGCGCTGCTTGTGTCCTGGTAATTACATTACCGGCGGCGACATGAAAACTCGCGTAGACGCGGCTCAGAGATAGACGCGCGTGTGAACGCGGCTTACTGGGATTTATTCTAAGTACAAATTAAGCCAGGTTTAGATGTTGGATAGAATTACAAGTGGTCAATGTTATAAGTTCCGCATACTTGGTTACTTGGTAGTTCAAGTTTACATTGCATACATCAATAATTAGATGAAATTGTAGAGCCTATTCAATTATATTAATATTAATATTCTTTACATAAATTTATTTACGTTAGTATTTAGAGACTTGGTACTTACGTAATTGACAAAAAATGAGATGAATTTCTAAAAAAGGATTTGTCTCTTTATAAATTGGGCTGGCATTGTATATTAATAATGTTATTAAAACAAATAAACAGAAATAAACTACAAACACAATGAAACAAACATTTGCAAACGTATATATATGACATTCACGACTCTAACACTTAATAGAGTTTCTTAGAAAACTTAGATGGTTAGCGTTAATAGGTCAAGTCACGCTTCTAGGTCGCGGCTGCCAATTCAAAGACCTGAGTTCGCCCTTAGCTAGCAAACTTGCTCAAGGGCAAAATAGGTTCTAATCTACGTCTCTATGTCTCGGTTTTAGTTCAAAGAAACTAGAAAATTCTATTGTTAACTAGGGTTTCCAAAAAATAGATCCTGAATGTCTAAAATCTGGCTATAGTGTGAGTGGACGAAGGAGGCAAAAAAAACAGTTTTCAGCGTTTTTATTCATTTAATTCAATAAGCTTTTTTGATTTTGTTATGTGTTTGTTGTTAGGTGTCTGTTTTGGGAAAAGACAACCTTTTATTATTATTACTTTGATTATGAAAGTTACTTTACGCATGGAAATGGCGTACCTACCTAATCTCCGGGCTTTTCGTTAATATTTAGGCCTGAAAATAAGTTAAATATATTATACCAAGATACTTGTAATAATAATTCTTTGTCTAGTTAAATAATTAGTCATTTGATTATTTTGTCCTTTTACAAATTAATCAAAAATCAGCTTTGACCTTTCCAGATTTATTGTACATAGTACTTGTAGATCACGACATAAGACGTACGTTTATAAAATGTTAAATAACACTCAGACCATTTGATCTTTTCCATTCCTCTTGGTTTAGTTATTTGGGTTGTAAACATTTTAAAGTGAAGGAGTCACAGCATAAACGACTTCTAAAATCCCTCAAATACTTAGATTGATTAAGATAAGATAAAGATAAAGATTTTTTTTTGCACGAAACACGGTCGGTTAGATGTTAGTTAACAGAGAATGTACATACAAGTCTCACCAAGAACTAGCATACAAAATATTCGCGTAGATACGCAAAAAACAAAATTAAAATTTGATTCATGTCAGATAAGATAAATATTGATATATATAAATATACATATATATATAGCTTCGCTATAGTAAAACTGTAATTCGTAACGAAGCAAAAACAGCGCTCTATATTTCCCGCCCTATATTCCACACTCAATAAAAAAGCGGTCTATGAATGAGCCTTCAGAATGGAGAACGCATGAGTAATGTACCCAACCCACATACATACCTACTTACCTAACTATGTATGGCAGGTATTTGTATGTGGAGCCAGTTCGTTAAAAGTAATGTGTACAGCGAAGTGATGTTACTGGCGAGAACTTGCAGAACGGTAGTTAGGCGGCTTTGACGACTTCGCAAACATCACTTATTGCTTCTACTTATACGGTTAATACCTTGAAGTTATCCGCTTAAATTTAATGATGATAGTAATAATAAAGCTTACCTCATACATATCTCATCATATTTGTTTGCCCGATTTTTTCTGTACGCTGTTGTAAAAGATTTTTACCGCCCAAAATATAGTTACCTAACAGCCCTAAAACGGCATATTTTGTTACAAATAGGTTCGCTAGGATGGTAAACCGGGTGTGCAGTGTAATAATAATACAACTATAAGTCAAACATTTGTCAGAGCGTCTGGTCGAAGCGACGCGTGATCAGAGGGCTGGCAGCTATCTCGGCCAAAGAATAAGCCTTGCAATACAAAGAGGCAATGCAGCCAGTATTCTCGGCACGCTGCCATCGGGTATCGAGTTGGAGCAGTTGAGCTACCGATAGATCGTTCGCATCGGTCTATGGGTGACCCAATTGTTTCCTTTTGTAAATTTTGTAATATACATAGATTGTAGTAGTTAGCTTATGCTGTAATATATTTATTAGACAACAAATTTGATTTTATTCAGCTATGTTAAATTCACTGTATAGTGATGTTATTTATAAATGGCATCAAGTCATTCGTAAATCCAGCGATTGCAGTTTTCTTTCACAAAATTCCCGATTATTCATGTGAATATGAACGGAATGAGTAACAAAAGCGGTCGTGGGTTCGCTCGCGACTTTGCGGAATTATTTTTATTATTTCCCCGCGAATGTTTATGGATGCATAAACCGGCGACGCCAGCCCACGGCCCGCCGATAAGCACTGCCTGCCTGCCTGCCTGTCTGCCTGCCTGCCTGCCTACCTCCACGACAGCAGGCACGAACTTAGAAATTACATTTGATCCCACTAATTTGTTTGTTACCTCAGAACTTTGTTGTTTATAGACCGTATTAATATTTTTTTTATTTGAGAGGTTTATCCTCAGTTTCTGATTGGTCCCATACAAATATCATGAAAATCGATTCAGTAGTTTAATTTTTTATATCCAAATAACTGAAAAAAAATATGTCGTCGAAGTAAACGAAATTGCGTATTTTGCTTCCCTGTGACTTTTCAGTTGTGTTTACGGTCACTAAAACAGTCCAATTGAAGTCGGTTGTCTATGTTTTTGTAAAACCTTTATTATTTAGCAGTTTGGACTGTGTTCCCAAAAAGTACCTACCTACAAAAACAGTTTCATTTGATCCAATGGTAATTTTACAATTCGAACTGTCGCATATTTACAAAATAAGAAAAAAAGACATAATAAAATTTACAACTTGAAGATGAGAATAGGTACGTGGTTTAATGGAATATAACAAGGTCAAATAATGAAATAGATGGATTTACGAGAAGAGGAAGACCAAAGAAAAGATGGATGGACTGTGTGAAAGAGGATATGAACAAAGCAGGCGTGAGTACGGAGATGACGGCTGATAGAGACGAATGGAAGAAGACATGTTGTGCCGACCCCACCTAAGTGTGGGATAAGGGCAGGGCGAGTTTGAACAAGATTAAATAATAAATTCATGTTCTAGCTTCAGCCCTGTGCTCGGGGCACGGGTCACACGTACCGCTTCATTCGCATACCTTGCAAAAGTGCCTCAAAGAACCTCAGATCTACGGCTGATATAAGCTTCATTTTTTTGTTCGGTCAGAATGCACGGACGGTTTATTGCGTTAAAAATATGAGCCGTACTCGACGATAAGTTTAATTGCGTAATAAAAAGCTGAGTGGTAAATTGCTGTTGTTTATTTTTTACGGTTCACTTGTGTGTTGGCACAGGTAGTACGTATCTGTTTTTCAACGCGTAAATATACATATACATATAATAAACATAACCATTCACACACTCACACCCCTGCACTAGGATTCCCTGTGTCGCAGGTGGCATGGACACATACACCAAGACCCGAGAACAAACATTTGTGTTCGTCACAAATATTTGCCCCGGCCGGGGATCGAACCCTGAACACCTTCGTAGGCAGGGTCACTACCAACTAAGCCCCTGTGTCGTCATAATATCTAACATATTATATAATAGTTACTTAAGTTAAGTCGGTAATTAAGTTAGTTCGAAGATTAGCATGGTATTATACCTATATATAAGTAGCATAGTAAATTTTGTATAACAGTTGTCACAAATATTATGTAAGCAAATGAAATAAACAATAAAAAAAATAAAAGATTTTTTACTTTACTTTTTTACTTATATATGTAGGATTTAGAATGCATTATCAAGTTGTGAGCTACTCTGAAAGTTTCAACCGGATAGATAATCGGGAAGTGCTTGAAATTTGAGTTGCAAGAATCCACCCGAAACAACAGAGCCAAAAAAGAAAGTAACTGAATAAACGTGGTAAAAAAACTTCTTCTTCTTATCGTGTCACTAGTTCTTTCGAACTAGTGTGGTGGAAGGATTTTAAGTGCGCCTAGAAAGGCTCAGGCATAAGGTAAAAAACGAAAACTCCGAGTATGTTTTGCTAAAGGTAAATTAGTTTTGATTGCGTTTTGTTGCTCTTATAGCAAATATTACTTTAAAGATAAACAACCTAACATGAAATTGTTAACTAGGTACTATTATTGATCGTGAAAACATTTCGAATTTTCGATCACCGAAATACCGAATTAATAGCGGAGTCTGTTCTCAAACGGTTGTAACCTCTGAACGCCTTTCAAAGAAATGTCCGTCCGTGCGCCAATTTGCTCGCCTCGCAATTAACATCGTTCATTTCCGGCGACGAAGTGCTACGAGAATAGGTTTTATTTTCATTTTCCAATCGAAGTACCATTTTTTTATTACTGTAGGTACAGTTTTATGTGCAGGTTTTCATATAAATATGTACCAATCAAATAAAAATATCAGTCAGTTCAGTTCATTGGTCAATATTATCCACAATATATTTACACAATAGTTCTCGTGGCAAAAAATTAGCTATTTTCACGCATTTCTATTTACTCAAACAAAACTGATTTTGGATCCGATGATACAGTGTTGTTAATTGTTAACTTTGTTCTTCATTTGTTACTGATAATTGCAAACACTTGTATTTTACAAAGATGGAACATTTTTCGTTAGGAACACTATCAAAAAATAAAAAAATCTACAAAATGATATGAATGAAATTGCCTTTCTGAAGATTACGTCTTCTGTGAGGTTACTTATTTTAATGTGGCCAGCCATTTTATTTGTCATCTCATACACGTGATGCGATGTGACAACGCCCGTGAGATTATGATAAACGCCGTAGTTCTCTTTATCCATATTTGTCCTCCTCGACTCCGTCGGGCATCAGCCACTCTCGATAACATAGACGTAAATCAACATAAACCAATTTACTAAAGTAAAGTAAAATAAGCCAAAAGCTAAGTCAGGTCCCCGATCTAGTGAACAATATTTTTCCGGAAAATGCTTTCCCCAATATTTACTCACAAAGTTCTTTATTTATGTAAGAGTCTGCGATTTTTATGAAAGTTAAGATTGAGTGTAATCAATCACACGCCATAATATTTGCATGAGCGCGGCGCTACCTGTTTCAGTTTTTCAGAAGATGGATGTATTTCATTATGGAACGGGCTCGCTACACATTCGGCGTTTTGTTTTTAGCTTTGTTATACTTACCTAACCATGACATAGAGATTTGATGGAAAGCCTTCAGCAGCACATTACACGAGAAGTGTAGCAATAGCGGCTGCAAGTTTTTAATGAAATTCCCGTAAAAAAATGAGTTTATTTTTCTTATTTATTGCTATTGTATTTTACTTAATCATATTTTTTCGGAGCCTTTTCACTATTTTCCTCTATTAATCATCAAAGACTTTTTACGTATCTCCTACGCAATTTAAGCAATAGTACCTACCTCTGGGTAGGATAGAGGATAGTATAACGAGCGCTCTCCACGGACCGTATCGAAACAATACAAATACATTTTCCTCAACACTTGACCCACCAATCCCCGATCGCTGACCCGGAACAAGTACTTCTGTTTCTTCCGTGGCATGGTAAGCACCTATATAATTACCTATATTTAGTGGGAAACTTCGAAGGAGAGTGAGTACAAGTTTGGCACAACTTCGCGACATCGAGTTGTGTTGTATCTGCGGAGCTGAACGGAATTTGTGATGAAACATAAACTTGATTTCGACCAACTAATTGCGTCACAAACTTTCACAAACTTAAGTAAGGGAGCAGATACGACTCATGGATATGATTACATAAATGTTATGTAGAGTTTTTAATTGTAACAGTAGGCGGGTCGTAAGTCGTACAGTTTCATCATCAAAAGGTTTGGTTTAATTTATAAAACCAAGTTAGAGTTAAATTACTAATTGGGCTGCTTTGGCTAGATTTTAATAGTTTATGAGTACATTTAAAAGTAATTAATGTGCACTAAACTAAACAAGGATTCAAGTAAATAATAAATTTATTACAGCATAAGCGAACTACTACAATCTATATTACAGAATTTACAAAAGGAAACAATTGGACCACCCATAGACCGTTGCAAACGATCTGTAGATAGCTCAACTGCTCCAACTCGATACCCGATGGCAGCGTGCCGAGGTTACTGGCTGCATTGCCTCTTTGTATTGCAAGGCTTATTCTTTGGCCGATAGCTGCCCTTTTCACTATTTGCACTAAACAGAAAAAAGGGTTTGGTTTAAGCGCTCAAAACGGTGACAATATTGTGTGGTGTGTGTGAAGAGCGTCCTCGGATAGTGGTGACACTGGATTACTAAGCCAATCGCCTACAAAGCGAGCCAGACGGACCCCATTTTACTGTTGTTCCTAACTTGTTTGAAGGGATTTCGTTTTGTTATAGCTTCACCAGACTGGCCTTTTGCGGGCCTCGGAATACTTAATTTGCTATGTACAGGATCCCTGGAGGCTGCCCTAAATACATGTTTGAGTGAGGTTCACAAAATTCTAGATTTTGAACGTTCTACGTATTCTAGTATTGTTGCTAAGGCTTAACGTTTTGCTTAACGAAACTTAAATACATTCGTAATATTAAAACTGAAATCATGCTAAGACCGAGTTATCATCATAATTATTGTTGTTTTTTGAATTAAAGAAACTTAATTTTGATCGCGAATCGGCAAACGTAGTGTAGGACGCCGTCCGGCCAGGTGGGGTGACGATCTGCGGAAGGTTGCAGGCAGAAGATGGATGCGGCAAGCCGAAGACAGGGCGCGATGGCGCTCATTGGGAGAGGCCTATGTCCAGCAGTGGACTGCGATAGGCTGATGATGATGATGAATTTTGATCTAGACAACGAGCGAGTTAGGTTAAATTTTGCAAGTCTTTAAAAAAACTCATTATACACAGTCACAAAACTTTCCTAAAAGTTATTACGATAGAGTAAGATTTAGCGTTTGAATGAGACAATAAATCTCTCCAAAAGCGCTCTCCGACGACATAACAAAACATGAGTGGCACGCACCACGTTTGTAGAACCCCTAAGAGCGCTATATCGTCGAAAACAACAAAATTGTTCCTCTATCAAGTTTATTTATCTCGCCATGCTAGCTTTAGACGGTGCCAGACGCTTGGCTCAGGCGACGGCGACGCTAGTGGCTTACCTGTTAGCTTACACTTACTTACACACACAAACAACTTCTGACTGGGTGCGCTCGATTTCTAAGCTTTACGGAGCCTAATGGAACGGTAAGTAAATTGGTCCTCGATGCAATACTCATTTACACAATATGATGTTGTTTTATCTTGTATGATATATGAATTAATTTGAGCAAGAAAATTGACAAATATCAATGATGTCCCTCTGTTAGCTTTGACATTGAAACAGTGGGACGCAGGACAAAATCAGGGGGCTGTGCTTTGCGCCCCACTGCCCCACTAGGACGAGTCACTGTCCCCGTGTGACAGGCTGACACCGCAGTGTAGGCAGAGGCAGTAAAACAAAACTATCTGCTCATAAATCCTTTGGCTTGCCAAGTGGAGGCATCGTAAAAACGAATTAGCTAATACCGACTCGTTTCGACTTCGCATGAACGTAATGTTTTATTCCGTGAGTTTCTATGGGAGGTGGCAGGTACCTACCTACCTACACGTCGGTACTATAGTTTGATTGATGTTATGAGTTATGTGTCTGTGATGCTTGATGTACGATTTTGATAAAGATTAACAAGAAGGTAAAAGATTTGATTGCTGTTAGCTGAGACATCTTACCAAAGTTTATTTTATCGTGTCATTTCGTGTCGATCTGAACGCGAGCTGAGCGAATCTTCCAAAAGTCGTGCGTTCCGAAATAATACTTACAGTGTATGTCCAAACCATGAATGCAAAACGATATTAGGTCATAGCTCCGCTAACAATCTAAAGAAACATAACTATTCAGGATTTTTTATTAAAAAAAAACGCAATTTCAACAATATTTGTTTGTATACGAGGCATCATAATGTCGAATCGGAATCGAAGTGAAACTTATGTTCGAAATTGAAGTTACTTCATCTATCATCAGACTTAAATTTATACTCGTATTATACTTAATTTATACTCATACTTAAATTTAATTTGATAAATGTCAGTTTAAATAACTGTATAAAATGTACCTACCTAGTTCAAATTTGTAAAGTTATTAAACTTGTACAACCGCAACGGATCAAACTGTTATTACTAGTACATATTACCTAAGATCTATACCTATTGTACCAACTACAGTTTATGCAATAAAATGTTCTGGTTTCTGATTTTTGACTCCGTGTTCAACCCCGGAGCCTGGTCAAAGAATAAGAAATATTATGTACCATACCCTGATGTAATCGGCTCGGCGGCGTGTATTGAGCGTGGGTTGATACTCCATCGCCTGTCAACGGCCTCAGGTGCCAGTACTGAGGCTATTGGGTAAATGGCATATTGGCGACACGGAACACGGAACACTGCGCTGCAAGGTACTTACTTCAATGGCATGGTATTGGCTATTACTTTGAGCCGTTTTGGTTGTGTAATTACTATTTGGGTCATTTCAGAAACATTACCAATGTGTGGATCCGTCAATTTGTGTAAATATGTATACAAAGTTTAAATAACTATCTTATATATTACTTAAATGTAAGAAATATGCATGGACGAAAATTAAGTATTAAATGAATACGTCACGCACGACAAACCATTTTCTTTCTCAATCACTAAATGTGTATGTCTTAAGGTATATTTAAGCTTTAAACTTTTTGACGTGACTACGTCTAATAAATCGATGAACGCCGCTGCGCCCCGGCTGCATGCACGAAAACGTTGACGTCATTGTCCGGTAACTCTCATTGTCCCGTTACGCTTGTAGTCACGTTAAACTATCGTCCGTAAACCAACTTTACAGACAACTAATTTTATTTTACTTTATTTCGAACTTTACAGATTACTCGGGTATTCTCGACTTTACCATAAAGTTTTGGAAGTGCCTTCCTTCTACCTGCCTCCACTAAATATCAAAGCTAAATCGTTTTAAAATTCCGGCCTCAAGACTACTCCATCAGCCCCTATCCATAGCGAATTCAAGCGAGTGCAAGTGCATCGCTTTCCCATTCCGTGTAAACAACCCGTCCCCCCTGCAAACATGCCTCAGATACAAGGCATACCGCGTCCAATTCCGTCGACTGCCCCCGTCGATATTTGCTCTGCGGATGACGTATCTAGAAGTGGTCTGATTGGCTGCGCGACCTGCATACTGCATACCGATGGACATTACTGAACTCTTTACATTCAATGCCATTGAAATCTGGTTGAAATGTATAAAGATAGTTCAAAGTCAGTCCTACGATGTTCGTTATTTCGAGTAAAGTAGGAATGCACGGATAAAAGTCTAGGAAAACATAATAAAGGACGACTTGGCTGGATGTTGAAGTGATCTGCGCACTATAGCTTTCAAAAAATGGATGAGAAGAGCCATAAGTCAGTGGTGCGCTTTGGGAGAGTTCTAGTCCTCATGATGATGATGGTTAAAATGTGCATAATTCAAAGAATAATAATTAATCTTTGAATAAATCGTTTATTGGTTTCATAAAATAAGGATCGGGTAAATTGTAATGGATATTTATTCCATGGCAGTCTTATCTTAGATTGAAGATGTACCTACTGGCGCTCTGTACCCTACACTAGGTCTCCTCAAGAGCCTGTATTGCAGGGTTACAGTGACTCAGTTCGGACTCTACATTAAAATAAGGACTTGATCATTGACATTGACATTCAACCCATACTATAGTAAAATAACTTATTTTATCTATGCCTAGTATTAGAAACTACATTATGTATTACGTTCAAACTATAAGAAGATAATAATAACATTGCTTTGAGTTACCTTTGTACCGTCTTTGTGTACTTTATAATCGATATACCGTCATGAAAATGATTGTTGTGAAAGATAAGAGAGCCATAACGGTGTAAGTATTGGCAGTTCACCATCATCGGTGATCAGATAAGGTGCACGATGCCTTCGTCACGAGACCTGCAGCCATTAGCAGCGAGTTCGATTCCCGTACCGTGAATAATGACGATAATGATGAGGATTTAATCACTTTTGAAAGATCGTTATTGTCAGTCCTTGCAAGAGACGTACATGCTTACGAACGCATACACGTACGTACACACGAACCTATTAAGGTTTTATTAATGTTTCTCGACCTCTAAAACCATCTTTGCCTACAAAAACTTACGTGATTAAATTCAAACGTTTCTCTAATCTAATATACACCGCATATATTTAATTACCAGAAAAAAATACCCATAATCAGTTGCCGTTACTGAACATAGATTCAGGTAAACCCAAATAAGTGCCAGGCTATGGTTATAGGCGGTACTCGTCAAATTGTTAAAATAGATTTTTCTAACATAAACCCATTAACATACAACAACATCGTTATTAGTTTCTCACCGATAGTTAAAAACCTAGGTATTCTCATTGACAACAACTTAAAGTGGACAGCACAAATTAAAGAAATTTCGCGGATTTTTTTTGTATTCTCCATTCAATCATTCGTTTCAAACACTTCCTACCATCTAAAACGAAATTATCCCTAGTTAACTCTCTACTCCTACCTATTATTGACTATGCGGATATCGCTTTCGTAGATATTTCGGAAGAATTTCTAAATAAACTTGATAGATTGCTGAACACTTGCATTAGATTCGTATACGGCCTTCGTAAGTATGACCACGTCTCGGAGTACCGAGCTGAGCTCAAATGGTTACCGATTCGTGAGAGAAGAAACTTGCGCATTGTTTGTCTTCTCTTTTCAATCCTGGAAGACCCGCACTATCCTGAATACCTAAAGAGCAAATTTTCTTTTCTATCCGACACACACGAGCGAAACTTAAGGTCCACTAATACCCTACTTCTTTCTGTACCCAAACACTCTACCTCATTCCGCGGCAATTCCTTTGAGGTAACGGCTGTCGGCCTCTGGAATGCTCTGCCGACTAACTTTAAATTGGCAGCTAGTAAACCCACGTTCAAACGTCTTGTTCGTGAATTTTATTTAAAAAAGGTGTATTCTGCTTCCTAGATGTTATATCGATGCCCTACAATGCCTAGGTATCTTTCCATCTTTTTCAAAATCATTTGTTATTAATTCCTACCCGGCCTAAGATATTATATTACTGATATATAATTCTATATACCTATTTCATCTTTATTTCATATTATTATTAATTTATTTTATTTATTTAGTGTAAGGAGCTATTTTAGATTTTCATCAGCTGATAAACTTTTCTCTCTTACTGCTTTCTCTGTAACCAAATTTGTTTAATATGTGTAACTTTTGATTAGTCTTTAAAATACCATTGTTTATGTTATATATAAGTTAGCACGCCAACATTTTTCAATACCTATAAGGTTGGCCGGTAGAAAATGCTTTAGCATTAAGCCCACTTTTTGTACATCTTATCTTGTATTTTATGCAATAAAGAATAATAATAATAATAATAAAACACAATTGCAGAAAAAAATTCTAAATACGTTGAACTCAAGGATGAAATTACCCGAATGTGGAGGCTAGAGAAGGTTACCATCATACCAATTGTTCTATCCACAACGGGTGTCATCCCCAAACAACTCCACCAGTCTCTCAAGGCCTTAGATTTACCGAAATTTACGTATGTGCAAATGCAAAAGTCTGTAATTTTAAACACCTGTAGAATAGTCAGAAAGTTTTTACAGATCGACTCTACGGGTGACGCCTCGCAGTCAGCTACCACTACCACCACCGCAAGTACCAATTTATCTTCTAATGGTGTGCACTTGGCTTAGGCCCGTGTACTTCAGAATTTCCGGCTCTAGAGCTGAGTAGATATAATTAAAGAAATACAAAATAATAATAATAATAATAATAGATATGGCAAGAAACTTGAAACACTCAGTCTATTTTTTTTTTATAAATATTTTAAAATGTGACAACCTTATAATAATTTTACTTTGGCCTTACGTAATAGGTATATACCCATCATTGAAAATAATGGCAAACTCGGGGACCTAGCTCGAGCCAGGTCACAAAATCTCGGCTCGGGCACCGCCCCGCTGTTACTCGGTCATTTTGTAGTAATCGAAAATTCTGACTGCTCAGATATATAGTATTACACTACTATTACCCTTACCCTTCAACATTGCCATTAAATATTTTTTGGTTGTTAAAAAATGGTGGTGTAAAAAAATATTTTTTGTAGATCTCTTACGAAATACAAGGTGCTACGCCAAGCTCTACGAAAGGGTTCTACGAATCTCCGATGCTACGAAATTTAACGTTCTCGTAAAGTTAACTATTGTAGCGACTTTAAAGCTCTGATACTACACAAATTCATTAAAAGAGAACGGGTGAAAAAGCAAAGTATCAAACGCATCGTTTGATTAATCGTGCCGCGCCGAGCCTAAACTTCGAGCTGTTTTTATTTGTTTTAGAATAATGTCTCCCCGAGGGGTCATAGGACGCGAATCGTTCACTTTATTATGAATATTCATTTGTACATATTTAGAGAGTAAAATGTTTTAATTAAAGTTCAGTCACAGCGATTCAGCCATGTATGAAAAGTTTATTGAAGTGAGATAAATCATTAGATATTCGTATTATTTCGGTACGAGTGAGTCTCTATCGATACTAATTAATAATCTACAAATAATTAACAACTATGAAATAAAAAAACATAATTTTATTTTATTTTTACTGTCATACAATACGACACAACCCGTTTATTTTTAAATTATGCGCACAATAACTTGCTTATGCGAAAGAAGAAAGTCCACTTATCTCTGACGTATATATATATATATGTAATTTATCGTAGGATTTCTCTGCAAACAATAGAGGCCCACTGCATACTGCCACATAGGAAATTACTGCATCAAAAACGCAATACACATTTTGCCGTGTCAGTTCGATAGCGCAATTCCACAAATTATTAAATTGTTCTGAAAACTGACACTAATTTTCCCTATCAGGTACTGAGTCCTGAATCACCACGTGGATACAAAACCGACTGCAATTAATGAGGACTTAATTTATTTAAACTAATGTTTTGACTTATGTAAGTTCATAATATCTACTACCTACAATATTGTTTGTAGTCAAGCCTTAATAAAAGCCTTGTACCCTTTTAGAGTCCAAAATACCTGAACAGACAAAATCCACATCGATAGAGCAAATCAAATTTAAAATTTCGTGTAGTAACCGCCATTATAGCGTAACAGTCACGTAAACTTCCAGCATTTCGTTATCGCAACGAACCGTAATGTATGGTGCATTGTGTGGAGTAACGGCGCGTGACCACGAATGCGTTCGTGTCGGGCGTCAATTTGCTTGTCACACCGTCACACCCGCGGGCCGCGACACGGGTGTTGATGCCTCGTATCTAGTAATGTAATAAATGACACAAATTGATTTGAACATTTAGTACTTTTCATGTTAATATTACATAGATATATAAATAAATAAATAAGCTTTTATTACAAATAATTACATATTTTGTGTAACTTCAAATTTATTATAAAAATTTTATGCACTTTCTTTATATAGGTAAAGAAAGTACATAGATATAAAGTAACACTTTATTGTACACCCCAAGGAAACATACAATATAAAGGGAAGCTTATATATATAATAAACAGAAATAACAGAGGTTACAATGGCCTTATCGCTAAAAGCGATTTCCAGGCAACCTTTGGATGGAGAGAAGAGATCGTAGTTGGCGTCTGGACGGGTGAGTACATAATTTAATAAGAATCTAGTTAGGATATCTGAACATTTCACATTTTTCATTATTAATTTAATTTAAGATGAAGAAAATTATGTACATGTTTTTTTATTCAAAAGCTGACTCACTAGACATGCAGATGGAGAGAAAATCACTTTTCCAACCACTATCAAAAATATGTGCTACCGATAAATAAAACCTGATGACTCTACCGTTATTCCTAGGGCATCCCTGCAATTCGCAACAAGAACGTTATAAAAAAAAAAAAAAATATGTAACAAACCTTCCAAAACATTTAACTACCTCATAAAACAGCTACAAAAGCAAAATGGACAAACTTCCCAATCCGCAAAACTTTATTGAGTTCAGACGCACGGCGGCGGCGGCGGGCAGTGGGCCGGCCGCACTTGTCAAAACACGAGGAACCCGACACTTGTCACTCTGACAGCTGTCAACCTGCGCCCACTTCGCAAATTCAACTCTCGCCCACTGATATTACGATATATTTTCCATTGCTGAATCGGCAGTGAAAATCACAGCGTAAACTGTACTGTATACCGTGGAGATAAGCTTTATAACAGTGTGAACGGTCCCCGAGTTAGTAATTATAACAGACTCGTTTACTGTCATCGAGGGAGGTTCACTGAGCTAAATCTAATTTAGCTTGTAATGCACAAAACCACAATTTAGTACTAGGTACCTGTTAATGGAACATTATTGGTCTTGGGATTGAATTATAATTATTTTCCCCCCTCCCACACGCTATCGAAAATCGATTCAACTAGCTAGATTGATTCTGCGAGAGCTTTATGATTCTCAACCATTAATAATTTATATTGGTTGAGTGGTTAACGAATGTTTGTTAAGTACATTAAGTTCATTTTAATAACATAACGTTTATTCTGTCATGATTTATTTACAAATCGTAGATACATGAATTTTACTAATTATAGTAAGTTCTAACGACCAGTTAAATCAACATTTTCAATCACGCTATTAAACTATTACGGCTAAACACATAAACAATGTAAACGGGATATCTACCATAAATATAAATGTTTATTTTTTGTAAATGCAATTAATAAGTAGTTACGTGACTGTTTTTAAGACCTATCTAAATACCTGAAATGAATGAAATGTCATAGAAATTCAACTTCTAATATCACAGTATATAGCCGTCACGTCAGAAGCCAGCCTACTTCTGCAGCGTATCCTGAACCATTGTTCAGCGGAGCCCAGCGGAGTACAACGTGGAATGAAACACATTTCCATGCATAAAATCTCGATTAAAATCACAACTCGCTATAAGTTAGGTAGTCGAGTGCACTGGCTCCTGCGACTGCTCATAAATATGTAAGCACTTTTATCCGACCGCGTCCCGCCGAGCGGCTGTGCTATGGTTTTAATGTTGAAAGTGTTTCTTAGTTTACTAATATCATACCAGACATTTTGTTTTCTCCGTAACCATCTATCGTTATCGAATGAGGTGTTCTCAAAACTTTTTGTAATGCCAAGGGAACAAAAGCGGCCTTGGCATTTGAAGGGCCATATATCTTACCTATTTATACGTACTTACGAATATTTCACTATTTTAAATTTGTTTTAGCAAGGCAAAGTCCTCGTTAACAGTTTTAACTTTAGGCCCAAGTAAAGTCAGCCAGATAGTGCGGCGCTCCCGGTCGGCCGAGTTGCAACGACTTTAACGACATCTTCGGCGTTTTATTAGTTTTCTAAGGGCAGAAAATATTTGAGATAATTATTTACAGCCCAAGTCTCGTCAAACTGTAGTTTAAAACAAGTTTGGAGAGCAGAGTTTTTAGAATTTTACAACTTTTCAGAATGTTTCTGCTTGAAATAAATCAAAATTCTAAGATCAATTACGTGAAAGTTGAAATATTTTTTGTAACAAAATAGCCTATTATTTATGTCTTGAGCTCGTTTTAAAAATGAAATAAAAATAAAATAATAGCCCCAGTTTATTAGTTAGGCGCCGTAACATTATGCCACAGCGATAATTAATAAACCGATGCAGTAGACGCAAGAGCGCGCCCGCACGTCACCGTGGATTACGCAGCTTAGATATACATTTTTGTTTTCATTTATATTTCAAAAGAAAGCGTTGTGTTTGGAGTTACTAGTGGTAAGTAAGAATAATTTAATGGGGAATTAAATGATATCAATAGTACCAGCGAGTAGGTAAACATAAATGCGACGACAAATGACGTCGGCCGCATGTCGTGTCGCGCAGTCGCGTGACGCTCGCGTTAAATAATGTGAAGGCATGAGCCTACGATTTATAACGCTTGCGGCATGCGGCCGACACGCCACCTCATATCCCAGTCCCAGTCCACCCTATTTATAGCCTTTATTGCATCATAAAAACTCTGTAATTAAAGTTTATGAAACCGTGACGCGAGCGATGCTATCCCGCCGGCTTTGTCGCGAGTGTGGCACCGCCTTTACGGCGAGACGGCCTCATAAAAAGCAAGGCTTCTGATGAGATCCATTTAATCTGCGAATTTCGTTTACAACCCTTAATTTTATTCATGTTTAATGTACGTTCGATATAAAGTAAATTACGCCTCAAGCTGTATCATTTAGCGGATATTTTACAAGCTCATAAATTATTCCAATCTAGAAGCTAGAATTCGGAAAGAAACCTCCGACGCAATGATGGATGTAATCAACTTTTGCAAAAATATTTTACGATAAACAATAAAAGTAGAACGTACCCGAACTCCGTTGAAAATTTAATGACGGACGAACACTCACCTGAAACAAACGAAATAAATTCTTGAGTCAGACGAAGTATAAATCTTAGGGCGAGAACAGACCGCGTGAAAAAACGTCGTCGCGCGATATTTATTGCGCCATCTGGACTTATTTGACGGAATGCCTGAGAGGTCACCGTGTCAGACGTGGAGTCTAGCTCCCGAGGGCATCGGAATCTAGCACGATTTATTTGAGAGCAGCCTGATAGCTCAGCACGGCGGCCGTATGCTGCACACGTACGCTCTCGCGAGACGGCCACCAATACCTGCGTATGACTTGGGAAGGTCCACAATTGGTGTTTTCATCAAAGTTCATTTTGCCAAAGTAACTTCACCAGCTGCTGTTATAAAATAGAATATTCCGTGTATAAAATATTCCGCATGTCGGGACATAAAATAGATGATGATGAATGAGCGCGAGAAATACCCGGAATAATCTAAAAACTATGAATAATCCAACCAAACCACAAGTTAGGCTAGTTTCTCTATTGTCGTTTCCCTTCAGGTGTGCACCTCGCTTAAGCAAAGTAAATAAAGGCCACGGATTCCACGAGTTTTATCGGCGTTTCGTTCCACAATGAAATGTTTATTTTCCATTGCAAATAAGGCCGCGCAACTAGCTCCGTAAACTTTAAAAATAAATGAGAGTGGAAGGCGCAGAGTTGGAGAAGTAAAACTAGAAGCTTCTAGAACAGATTGCGACTGATGCTATCGAATAGATAATGTACCTACCGACTGTACCTACCAGTACATTTTCACCTAGAGAGCACGTTATGTAAGCTACGTTCATTATATTTTAGATAACTTTTACAAGAAAAACTTAAGTCCGGTCAGGATTTTACTGAAACTCTGGGATAATTAAAAGAATACTGTTTATTTCAGATTTTCTGACATGAAATTTTAAAAACTGATAATATATACGTGTGCTTGCATTAGCAAATTAAAGCTCTGAACAAGATCCTTGGCAAGGGGCAGCCCTCACCCCTCACCCCTCACCCCGCTACACAGTATAATCACAATAAACTTGACTAGCTAAGGCCCACAACTTCGTTTGCGTTGCGAATTACCAAAATTCCTTATTATGTACGGGTCTACACTTCTTGACAAACCTACCCTTCAAATTTCGAGTCTATACGTCTAGTGGTGGCCTATGCGTTGTCTGTCAGTCACAACCAAGCCTTTTATATAAATTGATTTGATTTGATTTATTTGTTGATAGACGAACAGCTTTCGCTGATGTGTCTGTCTATGTCACAAAGTGTTGGATGTTTTAATAGTTTTGTGCCAATTTTTAACATAGTATATTTTCGTTTGTTTTGTGATGGTGTGCAATAAAGAATAATCCATCTATCTATCTCTATAGTCTTGTTGGTTCACAACCAAGTGTCGAGTTTGTTCTTGAACAAGATTGTGGATGCTGCAGAACCAACATCTTCTGGCAGTATTTTCCAGTTGTGCACCACTCTGTTATTAATTGATTGTTGCAAATTTGGCAAATTGTAGGTGTAAGCTGGTGCGAGGTGCGAGGTGCGCGGTACCTGCACCCATGCGGCGGCGGCGGCGCGCGGCGCGAGCTGAAAGCGTGAAGCCGCCTGTTCGCAAAGTTTCGCCTGAGATTCCAAATATTCCGTTATGTGAAAATTTATAGCTTACTATTTATATTTATTATTTTAATTTTCTTGGGAATTTTATGAGAAATGTAAAGTTGGTTCCCACATGTATTTCATCCGACACTGTAAGGAAGGAGAATAATGTGTTTCGTGTATGTGTGTAATACGTACGTAAGTTTGTTCCTTTATTGCACTCTGTAAATGAGGTGTCATTGGATTTGTTGGGCCACGAGAGTGTTATAGAGTTCTATATAATGTTAAGAAATCCATGAGTTCAAAATAGTTCATAGTAAATATTTGCAAAACATAAAGTTTTTAGTAAGCTGAAATATCTACATTCTAAGTAGGTATTTGCATGTATTGTGGCTTGTTTAAAAATACTAAAACTAAAATAAACCAAGTAAACCGAGACGCCAAATATTTACTTTACTTCAAGACGAACTAAATGTTTAACGAACTAACCGCGATTCAGACGAACTCTATTTATTTCAAAACAAACTGTATAGTAATTTAAATAAACTTCTCTCGAAATAGTGTGGTAGGTCTGTTCTTTGCTTTCTCCTTGGTCTGTGGTTTTAATGTTTTTTGATAAACCTACAAAGAAGTTTTAAGACGATTTTATTTTATTTTATATAATTAATTTGCTCCAAATCAATAAAAAATAATCAAGCGCGTTACAGATGAAGAAAATGATCTAAAATAAATTGGAACTGACAACAGTAACCTTAATTAAAATAAAATTAATTCAGAAAAAAAATTGGAAAAGAAACTAATATTCAGAGAATATCAGGCGGGTTTTTCAGGTTCGTCTCGTAGCTATTTTTTTGTCAGCTCAAAAGAGGAAGCAATTGAATCGAAGCTCATGTAAAAGTTCCATAGTCCCGTCAGAAAGGCAGTGTCCCGTTTACACACCGCTGAATTGCAGCTGGCGTCAACACCGTTCTAGAAGATTCTAGGTAACTGTTCTATATTCGCAGACTTCGTAGAAGGTACTCTACGTCGAGCACAGGTGTACAATACAACGGCTTGGGACTTTCTGCGAAAACTATCGTTACGTTTTAAATAGAAACACGCATATTTCAAGCTTGGTACATTGTTTCAGCCAACTTCAAAACTACATATATAAGCCCGTGCCTTACGTGTTCCCGAGCACCGAGATAGAGCAAGAGATTTTTGCGAAGCCGCAGCGACTTGTGAGTGGAGTTTGAGCTATAACTCATGTTGAGGTGAGTAAAACATTGTATTGTGTTGATTCGTCGGAAGTTCGTTAGGGTTCCAAAGCTCAGTTAAACCGGCTTTAGTAAACGAGTAAGAATTATCTAGGCTTGGGTGATGGTTATGCTGTTGATGAGTCATTTATAAGTTTCTAGTTTTATTCACAGTAGATAGTTGCGACATTCTATTTATACGATGTGTTATAACCACAGTGCGATGAAAATAAGTCGAAGACAGGGTGTGATGACGCACATTGGGACAGACCTATGTCCAGCTGTGGACTACGATAGTGATGATCATAATTTATATATTTATGCAAATAATTGTTTTTAAATCGAGCATGTCCTATGTAAAAGTCAAATGACTTCATTGAATAAACATAGGCGAACTAGTTGCTAGTTTCGCGCAACTTGCAATACAAGTTATTCCCATAAGACGCTTTTAATTTAACTTCTGACGGAACTGCGAGTATCTCGTATTTATAGAGAGGTTTAGGGCGCGACTCTGATTCGCTAACTTTTTGAATAAACTTCGGAGTAAAACAGTAGTTTGTTGACGGTTCATGGTTTTAGCGAAGTGCAAATTACTCGCTAGGGAAAGTTTTAATTTTAGTGGTCGTAACTTGTGAAAATGACGCTAGTTTTGTAGCGTCATTTTCTCGTAGTATTAATGTAAATACAAAAATCATTCAGTAACTATACATACTACTCCAAACTAACGATGTTTTCAAGTCTCCCAGCTAATTTGAAACAACTGTAAAAAATAAAATTTATTTAGTTTTTCAACCAGAAAGTCGCATTAACATTTTCCTCAAACCGTTTCCTTTTCACCAGTATTTCTTGAGGCCGCCCTGCATGTGACACTTCCTCTAAAACACAGCCAACACACACGGTCAGTGCGCACGCCCCGCGTCGCATCAGCGGTCGGCTCACGTCGCGGTCGTTACGCCCCGTGTGTAATGGGCCCACTCTGTAGTCCTTGAGTTACCTACCAAACCATTACTAGAAACTATTGATAGAAAACTCTTTTATGGAAGAATGGATATACTTAAGACTTTTTTACAATAAATTCCGTTTGAATAAATTTTATTACTTCTGCTTTAACTTCATATTTTTTATTAGAATAACTTGATTTTAACTTTCAATGAGAAGCGATGATGTAATATCTAACCATAGAAGTATAAAAGTATAGAATCACACTGTTGTACATTTAAAATGTGACCAAGAAAAGGGAGCCACATTGGCTAAATTCTAGTACATTTTGGTCCAAGGCAAATTTTCGAAAAAGACAAGTAAGTGATAAATAATATAAGTTAAAACTACTAGGTTTTTTCATTGTTAAGATTAAAATATTTCATTTTTATTGACAGGGTGTCTGGAATTTTTCGTCCTATATTCCGCATCCATTTTGTTTTGACACTGTCTATCTTGGTGTTCTATAGGAACACCGTTATTAATCTATGTATCTAACTAACATTTGCTGACTTTTTTATCCCTCATTCAAACTCGTTCTCAGAATCCCTATTTCATAGAATCTGTAGGTACTGCAGCAACCCTGACGAGACTACTCCGGCGAACAATCGACTCGAGTAATGACGAGCATCGCTTGTTCGGTTGTACCCCCGGCCCCGCTTCTATAGTGATGTGCAAGTTCAGAGTTGAATGCAAATTCAAATTCTTTATTTCTATAAACATGAAATTACAGAAGGATCGAATGCCATATATTATTAAGATATTTACATACAAATCTAAATCACGACAGTACCTACACAAATGCATAGTTAAACAATATTCTATAATTTTATTGGATTCAAAGAAAATGACCACAAAACGGTACATTTTGCAGATCTTCCTACAGTCATTTAAAGCCAAAAAAAGTACCCCTGATTAGACCTCTTACTCGCGCGTACCTACATTTTTTAAGATTTAAAAATAACTACATGTAATAACGAAAAACCTCCAGGCAATATAGAAAATAACATTAAGAACGTGCAGTAAAAAATTCAATTCAATCCAAACAAGTTTTCATGTGTAAAACCTTGCACAGAGAAAAATATCTTTGTTTTCTCACGTCAATTTTTAAATCTTCAAAAATGTAGGTACGCGCAAGCGAGAGGGTGAATCAGGGGTAGTGAATAAATGCACTGGATCCTTAAAAGAATAAGCATTATGATAAATAGGATCAAGAAACGGACACAGGTGTCAAGTACAATCTTTGATACGTGTACCCAAAAAACAATATCAAATAGTTTAGTCGATCTTTCAGAATGTAAAGTTCCCATCTCTAGTCGTCTTCGGACTATGAGGGTCATCTGTGGCGCGGAGACAATCAGTTGCCGGTTGAATTACAGCTAAAAATATAAACAAAGAACCCAAGTTGACGAGGGTCAGCCCTTATCTGCGCCAGCCCTGACTCTGGCTTCACACTAGACCACCGCTCAAGTACACCCGTAGGTACCAAAGGGTGACTACGTTCCACATGTTATCGACAAGCAAGCGTTTCGTACAAGTAATACATACACAATACACAGTTAGTGGCACGAAAACAATTCTAATAAGCATTAAGATCGCCTATGTACTGTTTTTTATTAGTGCAATACAGATATTTCTATCTATCTATCTATCGTCTAGGTAGGATATTTTATACGTATTATAAGTAGAGTATTTGTACTTACCTAAAGAAAGTTCAGATGCATAAATATTTGTACAAGTTACCTAAATAAAGATCAGATGCATAAATATCTAGATTTTAATATAACCCACATACATACGGTATGTTCATGCATACAGATACTTTTATAGCACTAAAGAAAACTATAAAACAATAAAGTAGTAGGTACTCGTAGCTAATGCGATTACCCGACCCTTTCTCCTATTGTATTAGCAGGAAAATAAGAATTATATGTGGTTGGAGAGGCAGTTTTTCAGGAGGCCGTGCTCCATAAATAGCGCGGCGCGAGCGGCTCGGAAGTTGCGGTCGCCGCTCAAATTGAGCTTGAATAGTTCACTTTTTATAACCTTCCATTCGGGTTTTACTGTACATCATTTCCTTTAGGGTGCTCTGACTATTCGCTCGCAAGAAGACTGTATCTTAGAACGGTTCTTACAGCCGTCTTCATTACGCTTTGAGCTTGAGCTTTTTGCTAATTGTACCTAAGTTGAAACACATTACGGGTGATCTTAACTGATCTTACGGGTTACGCACGGTGATTATCATCCTCGTTATCTCTATGGGTTCGTGTTTTGTTTTGCGCCTGCTTCGTGCTCGACCTTCGCTAATATATACGTATCACGCAGGAGAAACTGAATAAATATGAACAAGTATAGAATAATTACCCAATTATGTTTCCTTATTTCTACGAGCAGCACCTACAGTTTATTCATAAGTAATAACGTTGTAAACAAGTTGAAAACTCGCCTCGCAGCGCTCCCATGGGCCGCTGACTTCAGATGAAGTTAGCTTCTAGGTACTACAGCCTCCAAGTACCATAATCAGCACTGCAAATAGTGGAGTAGCATTCGTCAGCTTTGATAACCTCACGACCTGTGAGGCTAGGTACAGTCGTTAGGGTTCTGTATCCAAAGGGCCGATGACCAACGGATGCAAAACTAAGTCTATTGCACCGTCTACTTCAGTCTAATAATGGAATGTTATGAGAGCTCTATCTTTAGAACCTGAAGAAGCAGCCGAAATTAACACAGATTCTCAAATAATAATATCAAAGCTAACTTGACCTTCAAAAAAGGTCCCACTTGATTCGTTCAACCTTCCGTTGAACACATGTTCGTGTATTTGCTTCAATACGTTTCTTATTAAATATTTAGAAGTCTAATTTAATTCTTCTCGAAGTAAGCATGTATTGTGTTGCAACATTAAACATGTAGGTACATTGTCTAGACCCCTTGCCCCCACTCCCCCACCACCCTTCTCCGTTCTTCTCTCAACAATGTCTCTGAGCCTTTTCCGAGCCACTGAGCCGTGCATGCATCAATAATCACTAGTGGTAACTATGTGATCCATTGATATTGAATTTTCATGCACGACTATTGTAGGCTTTTTATTTCACATGCCAAAACCTCGTTTTGAACGCAATACTATTTTTTTTTTGATTTTTTCCCACTGTAGGGCAAATGCCTTCTTCCATAAGAAGATCTCTATTTTCGAAACAGGTTCAAAATTAAGGCAATTATAATTTTTGAGAAAATCACATTGCAGAAAATAGAAAAAATTGAAAGTTTGTTCTCCCAACCACACCAAAACTAATAAACTTTTTGAATTATTGGATGGCTGGAAATTCAGCATATAAGTATTATATGATCTGGAAAAGGATTATTACATAGAACATTACAATAATAAACTCAAACGCAAACGGTAACATGAAGGCTTTCACACTTCTGCCTAGCTACGCAGAAACCTTCGTGATTGAAATGGCATCCATTAGTGAACTATTTCAACTCTATCACGGCTTCTAACTGCATCCATAGCACCAGGTAGGCGCTGGTACTTAGCTAAAGTATCCACATAGTTGGAGTAGCCGTATGCACTCTGCACCACAACTTGGAATTGCCTGCAAGTTGCTTTCAAACCCCGGAGCCACGGTAAAGGAACAGTTTACAAATAGCACTGTTGTTTCAGAATATACATGTTTTTTATACATATCTTTGTTAATTATTTAAATATTTAGTGCAACCTGATTGCAACTTGACTGTTTTTTTTAAAAACGAGCAGAATAAAACTTGGAATCGCCTTGGAAAAGCCTCTTACCTTTTGATCGGATTTGGTTACGTGTTCTTCTAATATTATTTATTCTTTGGTTCTTCTGCCACTTCAATGAATATAAAATGCTTTGTAATGGCTGACTGAGTTACAGACAACGCACAGGTCAAACCAGCCAACGTAGATATTTCAAATATTTCGAGGGTATGAAATTAAATAAAATGGTTTATTGCATGAATATGAATATGTATGTATGTACATCTTCGTCAAGAATTGTAAGCGCGTACGAAGAAATGAATTTTGTTGATTCGCAATTCATTTGAGAAAAAAGTCATGAGCAAACCAACAGAACTTAGATATGGATAAGGACACCCACTAAAAAATCTGCTTGATGTCAAGCTTATATACATCTCTGTCCAACTTAACAGGAACTTTAAAGGAAAATAACTTGGAATGATTAATGAGCCAAATAATGGTGACTCCAGGTAGGCTTTTGAGCATTCGTAAACGGTGCATAATAAGCTTAAAATCTAGCTAAGTGCCCGTAATAAAAACTGTAAGAATATTATTCTTAGTAAAACTCTGCGTTGTGCTGCCGTTCCCAGTTCATAACAGAGACTATACCGTCTCGGAGTTCTACGGAATAACTCCAGTGAAAAGTTGACGAGAGGCATTTCGGCGAGATTTTAGTAAGCTATGTGTAAAAGTGGAAAGTTTGCGAAGACGGTAGAGCGCCAGCAAATTGCTTTATATTATTATTCAGCGAAAATTTGTTTAATGGCGCGCCAACTTTTAAAATAATAAAATGGTGAAATATTGAAGTGTTTTGGTTACGCTCTAAAACTGGGTTAACAGAATGTTCCGGAAAGCGTTTCAGGAAGATAATAAAGCGAGTGACGTCGAGATTTGTGACGGAAATTATAGAGAATAATATTATTAGAATTATTTATTATTATTATTTAATGTTATTTGAATCCAGCTATGGCTGCAGTGCACGAGTGGCATGCACTGCAAGCGGAACTTGGGGTTGGCGAAAGCCTTCCCCGGGATGGGTCTCCATGGCAACGTGCGTGAGGGGCACCGGTACGTGTTCTTTAAGATATCCCGGGGTCCCTCTAATGCGCAGAGGTCGGCAACCATGGGGTTTTAGTCGGTACGAGTCCGACTTACCCCTCCGTCCTCCCCCAAGGGCGGTGGACATCCAGGATTTCCCCATATAAAAAAAGTCCCTTCTCAAATAAATATAAGAATAAGAGCTATGAATCACGAATGACGCCGGATGTGGCGGACGTGCATTAGTCCACGTTTTTGCTTATCGCCACCAGTCGCGACGTCCGCTCATCCCTCATTTGCCAGCTTCTCACTGATATACTTTCAATTATTATGTGACGTCATCAAATTGTTGAGTTTCAGGGCATTTTTTTCGATTTTCTGGATATTTTTGCATCTAGTTTTTCGTAGACTTACGCGATTATCACACATAGTTATTTGGATGACGTCAGTGTAGTGTGCCGACCGAACATTTTTAACGACCAAAATGAGGGTAGTTCCCTCATTTCACCGCGACAGTAGCTCTAATACGCCAGTCAGCCCGTTGCAATACAGTCGAAACGTCGGGACACAAAACCATACGAGGTGATCTCGATAAATACCCGTTATAATCAAATAACTATTTTTGCATCTTTCTTTGGCTCTGTATTTATGAAAAGACTGAAAGTATAAGTATTATCTAGAAAAAAGGAGTGCGTATTTTTTTTTTATTTAGTTTATCACATTACTGCTCTAGTAGTGGTCAACCCACTTCGAATGGATAAAGGAGTGGAGAGAGAGGACTACTTACCTAATTCGTAATAAGAATTATTCTCATCTGTCACCCTGCTCTGTCACCCTAGGGGGACCAAAAAAGTTAAATCTGTCCCCCTTTCAGCAACAGGGTGACAGATGTAACTTTAGTTTATTGAAAATGTTCTATCTGTCCCCCCGTCAGAAACTGGGGGACAGACAGAACAATTTTATTCCCTGCCAGTCCCCCAATAAAAAAAATAGTAGTTGTACTATGATGATTCACACATATAGGTGAATACATTTCAGTCTTTGCATGCCCATTTACGGCAGGACATAAAATTGAATCAATCAATTTAAGACCTTATTGTAAAGCCAGTATGTTCTTGCAAATAAACAATATTCCATTCATTTCAAGGATCACATTGCAAGAACGATGCAGGAAACTTTTTTCAATAATGTCCGATACATTATTGTTCCTACTCGACGCTAGATAACATCTCATTGAGAATACTCACTGAATCTCAATGTCTATCTAATGACATCTGTTGCGAGCGCACCGGTGGCGAGGCAGATCTCTGTATCGGCCTGCGCCTGTGGGAGCTCGGCTTTGCTTCTCACGCGGCGGGGTGGTAGAGGGGCGAAGACGTTTCCACTCACGAAAACGCCGGCTCGGTCTACGCGCTGGTGCCCGCTGCTAATTGGGTGGATTTGCGCTTCCCAGCTCAACCGTGTGGTAGAGGAGATATGAAGATCACTTGATCGTGCTGTGCTGGTCACTGACCTACTTACAGATCGAGGAGGCTCTATCCGGGTGGAAAAACAAAGTCCTGTTCTTCTTGAAAATGCTGGATGGTCACTTTATTACAATTACACTTGGCACACTATTTACTAATTAAACTAACGCTTATTATATTCACTGAACAACACTGTATTTACTTTTGCGGCGAACTACTACTTGATCTTTACGCGATGACTTCCATGTAATCACTCACTTTCTCTGCGATCCGCCGTCACTATTTATACGAATCAACCTATCACTAGAATTTTCGCGAAACTACTCGTATCATTATTCTAGACTCTAAACAATTAAAAATGATCCTTATACCTAGTACACTAAAGTTCAAATTACATTGAGAATGTACTAGATTTTTCTCGAAGTTTCCACGAAGTTTTCCTGAAACGTCCATTTGTGGAACTCTGTGGAACCTTCTGGAAGCATCCATTTCCAGAATCTTCTCGTAGCCTCCATCTGTAGATCTTTCTCGAAGCTTCCGGTTGTGGAACTTTCTGGAAGCGTCTATTTCCAGTAGCTTCTCGAAGCTTCCATTTGTAGAAACCTCTCGAAGCGCCTCTTTCTGGAACCTTCTCGAAGCTTGTCGAACCTTCTCGAAACTTCCATCCATCGAATTTTCTCGAACTTTCGTGGAATTTTCCCGAAGCGAGTTTTAAAGTATGTTCGGACGTTTTTAACCTATTTCCTAACTCCGTGGAGCCGTGGAGCGATACGGTTGGCGCCAACATCCTCCCCCTGATGCGGAGCATCCACTCCTGTCTTGGCGCCTTACTGCTCCCCTGTTGTCTCGTCCGTCGTCGTTGCCGTGGTGGTAGTACTCGTTATTACGGGACGCTTGAATTCATCCGTCATCAATAGCGCCGCGTCGATACTCCCCCGTAGATCTTGCAGATCTTCCTCGTAACCTACGTCCACCTTGTAGAGTTTTCTACTCTTCTTAAGCGCCTTGCCTTCTTTGCGTATGTTAGATGGCTTGTAGGCTTGTTCTTTCTTCTTTGCCTTTGGAGCTCTCTTCCACGTTGGATTAGCAGCCTTCGCCCATTGTGTGGTGTTCACCTTTTCTTTCTTCCAGCACAAGTCGATGAACTGGGTATATACCTGGGCCATTGTTTTCCATAACGTCCATGGCGTTCCGTAGTCTTCAGCACGAGCCATTGTCGTGACGCATTGTTCCTTCGCTTTCCCGGTAGCTTCTGCCTTGAACGAGCGAGGTTGAAGCCAGAATTCCTCCCCCTGCTGGAAGAAGTCGGGTCTGACGAACCATCCGTGCTTTCCATCGAAGTCCTTTGGATCAGTCTTGATCCATGACAGCACGGTGCTTGAATCCGTCCAATACGTCTTGCTCGTAGCCTTCATTTCCATTTCCTTGTCTACGGAATGAGCCATCCTTGTGCCCAATAGCGCTGCTTGTAGTTCCAACCGTGGGATCGATACTGGTTTCAGCGGGGTCACTCTTGCCTTCCCAGCGAGCAAAGTGACGCAGTATCGGTCTCCTTCTTTTTGTCTCCAATAGATGGCACAAGCGTACGCTACCTCGCTTGCATCCGTGAAAATGTGCAGTTCTCCCCCTTGATACGACTGGGAGATGCACCGTAGTATCCGAAGGCTCACCAGTAGTTGTAAGCTATCCAAGTAAGTCTTCCACGCCGATTCAGTTGCAGGGTTGATTTTGTCGTCCCACCCGACGCTGCTTCTCCATATCTCCTGAAGCATCTTCTTCCCCTGAATCAACACTGGTGCTGCCAACTCCTCTCGGGTTGACATGACAGCACTAGTCACTTGGCGTTTCGTCGGAGTCTCCCCCGTGGACACCACCTCTTCAGCTTCATTCTTCCACAGAACACCGGTCTCGAAGCGTCCATCTTCAAGTCTTCGAGTGGTGCGTTCGAGGATTTGCATGGCTTTCCCTTCTGCGTCCGTGCTTGGTCGCCGCAGTTCCACGCCGAGTGACTCGATGGCGAAGTGCTCCTTCATTTGCCGGTTTAGTTTCTCGTCCCATTCCGAGACATGCGCGCAGGTGAGGTAACTCTTTCCGTTACCCGAGCCTCCATCCAGCCCGTGTAGCACCCATCCCAGGTGCGTCAAGGAAGCGACCGGCTGGTCGCGCTTCCCCTTGCGCGTCGTCCTTGAAACTATCAGCTCCCAATTATCCTGCCCGATAAGTAGCTTCGGAGCCTCCTCGTCATAGCAGAGCTTGTTGGTAAGCTTCTGCAAGTGATGACACTCGTCAATCCTCTTCTTGCTTATCAGCTGCGGCGTCAGGTTCAGCCCATCAATCGTTCGTGCCCCGACGATCTTCCGCTTCTGACTTGAATGCACCCCTTTAATCTTCGCGTTGACCCGCATCGAATCATCTTTCTTGATGATCTTCCCGCCTACCGTCTCCAGGGTAAGCATTTCTTTGGGTCCTTTCAGGCCGACACTGTTCGCCACGCTTGAATCCATCAGCGTGATAGTCGACCCTTCATCCAGCAGGGCCAAGACCTTGGCCTTTCCCTTAGGCCCGTATACTTCCACGGGCACCATCTTCAGGTACGCTCTGGAACCTTTGGCTGCGTTCACACATCCATCCTGTGATCGCACGTTGTTAGCCACTTCCTTTTGCCTGTCAGAGTTCGGCTGACCCTTATCTTCATCCCTCTCCTCATGCAGGAGACTGTGGTGCCATCGTCCGCACCTCTTGCATGGTGGTCGCCGACAACTCTCCTTTCGATGCTGGCTCCGCAGACACTTGAAGCATACTCTTCCCTTCCTGACTATATCCCATCTGGTCTGTATGGATTCCTGAGTGAACTTCTTGCATTCATCAAGCGTGTGGCTTCCCCCACAATGAGGACACTTCAGCTGTGGTTCTCCACCAACTTCAGCTGCGGCGTGTGTGGCCTGCCTTTGTACTGGCGTCTTCCCTGCCACTTCCTTGCCGGCGTATCGTCCGCATCTATCCGCTTCTTGATTCAGGAATCGCTCCATCAATACCAAGTCAGGGTCTTCGCAGTCTGCTGAGAAGTCATACCACCTGAATCTCATCACGTGTGGTAGTTTCTCCACTATTGCCGTTAGCATCTCAGGCGAATTCAAATATTGTGGCTTTCTTAATCCCTTGATCGTAGCCACCGCGTTGCTGATCGTACTGGCAAACAAACATACATCCCTGGCATTCTCCGTTGTCTTCGGCAGATTCTTGATCCGTTCCATTTCTGCCAAGACGAGGGCTTCAGGTCTCCCAAAGCGACGACGTAATGCTTCCATAATCTCATCTGGCATACAGTCGCTGTAGAGTCTGCTCCGTATTGCTTCCTTCGCTTGCCCTCTGATTGCCTTCCTCAGCCGGGTCAGGTTCTGCTCCGGACTGAATGATTTTGCCGTACTCTCATACACCGATCGGAAAGCGAGCCACTCGTCGCTATTCCCGTCGAAAAAGGGTAATTCACACAATGTCCCCACCTTTGGAACACTGTTAATTGCCGCGAGTATCGCATGCGCCAGCTCGTTGGATGCCTTGTCTCCACCTTCAGGCTTGACGTTGACTGTGGATGAGGTTGGAAGTTTCATGTGGTCTTCTTTCGAAGGGTCCTCACCTGGTCGCCCCATCCTGGACGTCCCCTCCACCCTCTGCGATTCCTTTCCACCGGGTAATCTATCCACCGTCGTATCAACCCAGGTCTTGACACTCTCCACTCTGTCCTCGGGTTCCTCTTCAGCAGAGTCGTCATCGATCTCGAGTATCTCGAGCTCTGCCTGTGCCAATGCTAAAGCGGCCTCCGCTTCCTTCAGCTTCAGACGAGCTACCTCTGCCTTTGCTCGTAATATGGCCTTTGTAGCTTTGGCGGTCTCTGAATCCCGACGTGGTATGCTAGCGTTCTTCATCGTGATGCAAGTTCCTGCTGTTTCTGACCTTGCGTCTGTTGTGCCAGTTGTGTTGCTTGCTCTTGCCGTCGTGAACTCCCTCTTGGTGCTTCCAGAGCTCGTCTCTGTGTTGAAGCCCCCTTCAGTTCCCGACTCGGGTGCTCCGATCGGCGTCGCATCCCGTGAGCCTTTCTGACTCCTTGTGACCGGCATCTTCTCTCTTAGTGATATGACTGTCACCTCCTAGTAGATCCTGGACGGCTCTTGTGCCGTTTCTCTTGTTGCACAGTTACGCGACTCTCTGGTTGAAGACTCCCTCCCCGGAGTCCTGCGCAGATCCGGCTCGAAGGACCAAACGATGTTGCGAGCGCACCGGTGGCGAGGCAGATCTCTGTATCGGCCTGCGCCTGTGGGAGCTCGGCTTTGCTTCTCACGCGGCGGGGTGGTAGAGGGGCGAAGACGTTTCCACTCACGAAAACGCCGGCTCGGTCTACGCGCTGGTGCCCGCTGCTAATTGGGTGGATTTGCGCTTCCCAGCTCAACCGTGTGGTAGAGGAGATATGAAGATCACTTGATCGTGCTGTGCTGGTCACTGACCTACTTACAGATCGAGGAGGCTCTATCCGGGTGGAAAAACAAAGTCCTGTTCTTCTTGAAAATGCTGGATGGTCACTTTATTACAATTACACTTGGCACACTATTTACTAATTAAACTAACGCTTATTATATTCACTGAACAACACTGTATTTACTTTTGCGGCGAACTACTACTTGATCTTTACGCGATGACTTCCATGTAATCACTCACTTTCTCTGCGATCCGCCGTCACTATTTATACGAATCAACCTATCACTAGAATTTTCGCGAAACTACTCGTATCATTATTCTAGACTCTAAACAATTAAAAATGATCCTTATACCTAGTACACTAAAGTTCAAATTACATTGAGAATGTACTAGATTTTTCTCGAAGTTTCCACGAAGTTTTCCTGAAACGTCCATTTGTGGAACTCTGTGGAACCTTCTGGAAGCATCCATTTCCAGAATCTTCTCGTAGCCCCCATCTGTAGATCTTTCTAAAAGCTTCCGGTTGTGGAACTTTCTGGAAGCGTCTATTTCCAGTAGCTTCTCGAAGCTTCCATTTGTAGAAACCTCTCGAAGCGCCTCTTTCTGGAACCTTCTCGAAGCTTGTCGAACCTTCTCGAAACTTCCATCCATCGAATTTTCTCGAACTTTCGTGGAATTTTCCCGAAGCGAGTTTTAAAGTATGTTCGGACGTTTTTAACCTATTTCCTAACTCCGTGGAGCCGTGGAGCGATACGGTTGGCGCCAACAACATCTGAACCTAATGACTCTAAATTTATTGCATTACAGTTCTCAGTAAAAAACAAGCCTGTCTCAATATGTGCACTGACCTAAATACAAGGTGTAAGTACATTAGCCCCGCGGAGCTGAGGTGTGGAAACGTGGCCTAAGTGGGCCCCACATCCGCCGGGGCCCCGATACACCCTTGTAGGAACTAAACGGCCGGAAACCACCAACGCACTAATGTGTTTTACGCCTTTGCTGATAAAATTGGCACGATTCATTTGCAAACGAAATGTTCTCTGTAATTTATCTAAGTACACATTTAATTGATGATGAATGACGACACGGATGGTCGAGTGGCAAGTGTGTTAGACTGCCATGCGCGGTGTCGCGGGTTCGATTACCGCTCAGGACATTTGTGTGATGAACATCGGTGTTCGTCCTGACTCAGGGTGTTTTCTATATATTCTATTTACAAAAAAATATATATAAGTATTGTATCAGTGATCTGGTTCCCATAATACAAGCTTACTTAGTTTGGGGCTAGATGGCGTTGTGTGTAATGTCCAATCATTATAATTATTATTATTATTTGTAACAAGAAACTTTTTGTTCTCAATATGTTCAAACGGAGAACTCTACATTGTAATCTTAAGGTAGCTCCACTGAATGAATTGAATCGTTTATTGTAGGAAAAAATACATATATGATTTTTATTATAAATCAATAAATATTTTGGCCATTTCACACAGTCCTTAATAATAATAATACAATATTTATTTCAGACAGCAAAATCCATCCAGCAAGTAAAAGATTTTAAAAATTAAATACACACCTGCCTGTCACATTTATCAAAATTGATATTATTTATATCAAATTGGAACAAAATAATAAAAATACTATTCAATACTCTGTTTACTTTTGATATATTCCGATGTAACTCACAGGAAATCCCAGTCGTTTATAAAGGTGTTTACATTCCTTGATAATTGTATTTTTATTCTGATTTATAAACACGCAGATGTTCAAACAGCTCTATTATACGTACACAATAGCTCGAAAATTAACGCGAAGTTTCTACGAATTTCTTGAAAATCTTTTAAAAGATTAATCAAAGCTATTAAAAACGTAAAAAAGTTAATTCAAAACGCGATAAGCATCACCAACACGGAAATCATGTCAAACAAAACCGTTGCATGTGGGGTTTCTATTTACCCGCCTAGCTGCTTTGCTTATCACGAGAAGTTGGGGTGAGCTAGCTCACTCGGATAAAAGCAGTAGAGTTTGCTGCAAACTGCAAACATCAGAGACAATTTAAAAAAGTTTTGTCGATTTGCTTTCTAGTTTTGCTAGCATAAATATCAGGTTATAAAGTTTTCACTGCTATGACTCAAGCCTACTCTCGACTTGGAGAACAAATGCATCTTACCTACCACGCGTTCTCAATGATAACAGAGTGGATGTTACATGGCATAGAACATTGCTTCTTCTTTGTTCTGTGTTATGCTGGTAATGATTGATTCAGGCGTTACTTTGTGGAAATCCATAAATATTAACAAATAGTATAAATGTATTTCCTCACGACGTTTTCTTCACCTTGGTTAACATACTGGTATGCGTATGTTTTGCTTGCAGTTTTAAAATAAGCAATGTCTAATATGTACAAAGAGGCAATGCAGCCAATATCCTAGGCACGCTGACATCGGGTATCGAGTTGGAGCAGTTGAGCTACCTATAGATCGTTTGCAACGGCTTATGAGTGGCCCAATTGTTTCCTTTTGTAAATTTTGTAATATGTATTGTAGTAACCTTATGCTGTAATTAAAAATATAGTTGAATCTCTGTGTAGGAATTAGGCATAACTCGACAAATTGTTATAAAGCCTTGCTTTATGTGTATGCTCGTCAGTGAACTAGCTGTCTCTGATCTCTGTTGGTGCGCAGTTTATCACAGGGCCTGCAATTTTGTTTTCATCCATTGGATTCTACGCGCCGCCATTCGCACGCGACCGCGGAGCCAGAGATAGCGGGTTGTAAATCAGAGACCAATGTGTCAAGTATGCACCAAACCAACGTTAACTTGTGAAATGTACTTTTCAGTAAAAGGGAAATGCGAAATATACTTTAAAATTGACTTCTGCTATTAAAAGTTGTAAGCAAAGAAGCTTTATATTTATTTTCTGAGGTGCGATATACATACAACCCTGATTTATAATTTTTAACAAGATTTTTTTGTAAACAAAGAAGTGTCATGATATGTCACTGTAACAGAGACAGGTCAGGGTTAAAAACGAGTTTATACCACGGATCACTATTACTAGTAATGGCGCACGGTTTTGCTTGTGCGATAGTTTCCTATTTTACCTTAATAATTCTTAACAAACTTATTCAGGTACTTCAGAACACTGTAAAGTAGGTAGAATAGGAAATAAAATGTGTGAATCTAACTTCTTAGATATTAATCATAATAATGCCAAGGTGCATAGCAGATACCTAATAAATATTCATTCGAATCACACAATTGTACACGAAAAGCGAAAAAAGAACGCATTCAACTTCGTAAACGGACAAGAGACAAATAAAATTTACAAACACACGTTCAGGTCAAAATCCAAAAATTGTTTCGAAGATCTGTGATTTACTCCGATGATACCAATGTCTTAAAATATTTTTCGCTAATATTTTTTCGTCGTCTTATAACTTTCTGAAAAAAAATAAAAAAATATAATAATCAGTACAAAACCAATGCTATTTTCCATTCTATGGATATTGACTAGAAAATAAACCGTACTATAAGTATTTAGGAAAATTGAGTAGACGTCACTTTGATAATTATTTTTTTAGGGTGGTCATACCTTTGTTTACAAAAAAAATCTTGATTTCTGAATCGGGGTATTGATATGACACGATTATCGTCTTCGCGATGTCTATGAAACGGGGCACATCACTGCGCCTCGACTACCTGTGTGTTTTGCATAAACTTTTTGGTACGATATTGTTATGAATTTATTAAATATTATTTTTATCCAGTATTGGCCGTAAGGGTCGCGGATCATTTTATCTACGCGCAAAATTCATTTTAAAGAGGCACCGATCTTTGTTAAAAGCCAGCCAAAAGCGACCTATACCACCATATTTCAAATAACCTCACATACCCTCTCGCATGATTAACTTACATTGTAGAGTTCACAATTAGGTTGGAGTTACCTGATCTCACAAAATATCAGAAAATGCTCCAGCATCCTCGATTCAATAAACCTTCAGATTCAAACATTTCGGAACGGAAAAAGAATAGGAAATACAATTGATATTGGTGCATTACTTGTCACCCTATCCCCCCTTCCTTAACCTGCCCCCCACCCCCCACCCCCCGGAATCGCTTCAAATAATATATGAGGAGGAAAGTCTGCCTTTTTCTTTGTTTGTTCAGATTTATAGCAGTGAAATGCGTCCTGCGGGTGTTCCACTACATGCGTGGAATACTAACTTATTAGTCTAGTTTGAAAAAAACCGTGTTGGCCGAGTGGGAAGTGTCTCGACTATCGTTCCAAAGGTTGTGAGTTCGAACCCGGTCGTACAACAATGGGTTAATCTGTTGTGTCTGATGTGTGCGTGCATTTAAAATACGTACTTGCGGTGAAGAAAAATATCGTGAGGAAACCGGCATGTCATAGAACCTAAAAGTTCGAAAACATGTGTCAAGTGCACGAAAGGAGCCTCTTCGAGGCGCACTTGTTATCCTTTCACCACACTGGTTCGAAAGAACTAGTGACACGATAAGAGGAAGAGAGAGAGTCTATTTTTAGTTTGGAAAATACGTAATTAGTTTGATCTAAACTAATTTCATGAAGCGGAATCGTACCTGTGTAAATGGTAAAAGTAGAAACATTACACAGTTATAATGTTTATTTATTAGCCAGTGTAGATTGGAAATAAATAAAATGAAAGTTGGAAATAATATACCAGTTAGCCAGGATACTAAAAGTAACTAACGATTTATGGAAAATAAATATGTTTGGCTTTTCGGTTCCATCATTATGATTTGTTACGACAATTATATCGAATTCTAAGAAAATAATCTTGTTTATCCTGAAGCAACATTCATTGTGGTATTGTTCATGCGACCTTTCGATAACAAGTGGCCAATTATACGGAACAATTTCCATTCGATTTGTTATCATATCAAGTTTAGTTTCTAGCTTATTTTTCTTGCTTAATATTTTTATTATCCTTACAAGAAAAAATATTAAAACAATTTTATTTTGAAGACATTCTCAGTGAGAAGAACAATATAATTCGGTTGAATTAACATGACACCTGGCTCGAATGACGTTTGTGCAAACAGCGTGGAATTGGATAATCTTGATAGAGAAGAGGTCCTGTAATACTTGGTGATGATAAGGCTTCCGCGCGGAAGCGTAAGCATCAAGTTCCGAGCGAGAGTGTCAGCCAGGTGTCATGTTCATTCGCCCGAGTAGTAAATTATTACCTTCCTACTC